>CAJINV010000001.1:13429711-13539348 GCA_905178155.1 Amoebophrya sp. A120
GAAAAATGGCGAAGCTGGTGAAGCTGGTGAAGCTGATGAAGTCGTGAAATTTGGCAAATCCGGAAAAATGGCGAAGCTGGTGAAGCTGGTGAAGCTGATGAATTTGCCCAATTTTGAAAATTCTGCAACGATGGCACGACCAGCCCAACATGACCAACCCCACTGGCCGGGTTGTTCTGTATTTCTATGTATATATTTAGGGAGGGGAAATTCGGATGCTCTCTTATCTTAATTTTTTTCTTATCCGACAAAAAAAAATACGCAATTGGCGAGGCCCCACGGAAGAGCATGCTGCGTCGAAGGTGCAGCAATAGCAAACAGTCAGATTAATTATAATGACAGCAAGAGCCACAATCAAAGTAAATCAATCTGCATCCCCAACCCCATTACTCACAACTACAGCAATCAAAGCAATTAATACCGTAAGCGATGCTGGTCGTTTTTCCTGCGTCTTCTGCCCACCTTGTTGCGCAGCCACTAAGTGCCGAGCATCGACGGTTTCCCTTCCTGCCTCAGCTTGCTGTAGCTGAAACGCTGTGCTCGATTGCGCTTTAACATCACGACCAGTCTCGCCTTGCTTGTCGCTGTCGCGAGCTCCCGCCGGGGTAAAGCCGCTCTCTTGTTGCGCGGGTGCCGCCGGCTGCAGTGCCGCCGACAGCTCCTGTTCGGTTTTGGCACCCCTTTTTTCCATCCGGGACTTTAACTTCGCGTCCTCCTCGGCCTGGGCCTGCCGCAGTTGCATTGCAGAGGAATCCGTAGCGATTTGCTCGGCTCTCGACCCGTTGTCACCCAGCACGCTCTCCTCCTCCTTCTCGCTTAGGTCCTCTGACGTAGTCCGCGGTGAGCGAGCAGGGTCTAGCACTTCACCTTGGTATGGCTTCGCGGGGTCCCGTGGAAAAAAGATTTCAGCGTCTGCGAGCTGCGCTGCGCTGATTGTAGGCTTACCCCCTCGCGCACCGTGCAGCACTTGATTGGTGTTGGTGACAGCACTCGTCGTGGCACTGGGTGACTGCGCAGCCCCTTCTTGCGTCGAAAAAGTGCTGGTCGTGCCTGTCGCGGTCGACCCCTATTCGAAAGAAAAGAAAACTTCATGATGAGAACTCGTCGCTTCTCGACACAACAGCTCAGTGGCAGGGCGTCTTCTACTTATGCGGCTGGGGGAAATTCAAATTGATCACATCCACATTGTCAGATTGCAGAAATACAAAATGAAACGAACGAAGTTTGCAATTGCACGTAAAAAGTATGCACGTCCATGGTACGATTACCGTATCGAGCGATGGCTTCTCCTGTGTCTCTGTTCCTTCTTGCTTTTGTCTCCGAGCCCCGCTTTTCGTTTCTTCCGCGACTTGCCGTGGCTTGATTTCTGACGAACTGTGTAGCAAATCGCTCGCAGTTTCCTTCGCCGTGCCTGCCACTGTGACGGGCGAGACGCCGCTCCGTTGCGCAGCTACCGCCGGCAGCGCCGACGACAGCTCCTGTTCGGTTTTGGCACCCCTTGCTTCCATCCGGGACTTCAACTTCGCGTCCTCTTCGGCCCGGGCCTGCCGCAGTTGGATTGCAGAGGAATCCGCAGCGGTTTGCTCTGCCCTCGACGCGTGCTCACCCTGCGTGCTTGCCTCCTCTGTCTTGCTCGGGTCCTCTGACGTAGTCCGCGGTGAGCGAGCAGCGTTTGGTACTTCATCTTGGTCTTGCACTTGCATCGAGGTGTCCCGTAAAGTAAAAATTTCAGTGTCTGCAATCTGCGCTGCGCGGTCCATTGGCTTACCCTCCTGCGCACCGTGAGCAACTTCATTTGTGTTCTTGACAGCACTCGCCGTGACCCTGGATGACTGCGCGGCCCGTTCTTGTATCGAAAGAGTGCTGGTCGCGCCCGTCGCACCCTGTGCGAAACCAATAGAAGGTTCATGATAAGATGAACTTGTGCACTTTTACAGATGTCGATCGCTACGTCTCGACACAACAGCTACAGCTCCGGAGGAGAGTAAGTACTATCTTTTTGGTCGACAATCAGATCATAAACACAAAAACAGGATAGAGAAAAGAAACTTCCATGCCCGGCAACAAAACAAACACAGGCATAAGAATACCGCTTCAACAAATGAAGGCGCCTTATTTTGTGTCTCTCTTCCGCCAGGTGATTGTCTCCGAGTTTCAGCCTTCGTTTCTTCGGCGGCTTGCCGTAGCTGCACTGCTGATTTGCTTGATGGCACCCCGCCACCTGTCTCGCCCTGCTTTCCACTGTCACGCGTACTTGTGGAGGTGGCGCCGCCCCCTGGCGGATATGTCCCACCCACTACTTCTGCGGTTTGGACGCCCCTTGCTTCCAACGAAGGCTTCGACTGCGCGTGCTCCGCGGTTTGGGCCTGCTTTTCCTGTAGCTGGATAAAAGACGGCATGGTATCTTCGGGGCGTTGCTCATCCTGAGCGCTTTCCACAGCCGCGGCTTCTTGGGGAACTTTTACCTAGATCGCGGTTCGGTTTTGGGTTAATCTTTCTGAAATCCCCGATGAAATTTCCATAACATTACAAACTACATGTACATACGAAGAGCCCCACCTTGTTCAATACAATGACGCATTGTTCAGCTCGACTTCAGAAGGCAGTTCGTTGCGAAAGAGTTGTCATAGAGTAGAACATCATGATACGTCTTTTTCTGCATTTTTAACCACTTCCTCCGTCGCCGTGGTACCGTCAGCCGAAAACCAGGAAAAGAGCGTAGACCACAAACCACCGCTGTTCGCAGTGCCCGTCTGCGCCACTTCTTCGGTATCTGCGTCCGGCTCGATCCTTTTCCGCGGCTCCCTCTTTAACATCCTTCTCCTCGCAGCCACGAAGTAAACTGTGCCTTTTTGTATGTCCGTAAAGCAGCTGTGATACGCTGCCAGCGCGAGGACATTGCTCCTGCGCGACCGCATGGCGGTGATCCGCTCTGGATTCTCCTGGAGGCTCGTTGGGTGAATAGCTGTAGTTCTTGGAATCTTCACGTGTCAGTGCGCAGGTGCGTGTGGTCTTCCGGTTTCATTTTCATTGATCACATTTTTTACAAGAAACAAAGAGAAACATGAGGAGAGGGTGCATTATACACGTAAATGAAATCATACAAAAGAAGAGTTCGAGCTCATTAGATTTTTCACAGAAGCCACTGCGATGCGTCTGCACGACAGTGACATCCTGCACCTACGAAGTGAGTGTTTTACAATGGATTCAAACAGCCCGATGAATCGAAAAAGCCACACATCGCTATAAGCGCGACCACTTAAACGGAATCCTACCTCAAAGTTTGTACTTCGACACTGCTCTCCCATTTGGACACGCACACGGCTCGCCCGCAGATCCCACAACATAATACACCCGAGTTCATGGTCAGCCCGATCGATGATGCATCCGTGCAAAAACTCATGAGCCACTCTTATTACTAAGCCAGACTCTGCATATGCATTCGCAACATGTTGCCTGCTGTGATGCTGTAGTGACTTCCATGTCTATTTCTCTTTTTATATCTACCTGTTTTGGACCTCTATTTGACCGGCGATTTTCGACCATGACTTCAACTACCGCGAGTTAGCGTCGCTCCTGCACCAACTCGGACCGAGCCTCTTATTTCCCTTCTCAGATGCTCCTCTCGTCCGTGTGAAAAAGTAGAGCGCGAGAAAAACAAGTGAACCTGAATCTGAGCATAAAGAAATCTTCAATACTCAGGTCCTGAACTTTGCGTCTAGTTTGTTTGCACGAAACGCAATTTTTCCGCCTGCACCATCATCTTTGAAGATGCACAGTCGGTGAGGCGAATGAACACGAAACGTGCAGCGCACCAGAAATCATACATTCATATTTGTTTTCCGTCTCTTCACGATGCTCCTCCCGGACGACAGAAGGTTTTCGACAAATCGAAGAGCCGGAAGAACTCCACATAGTTCAGAAAATTGTCTTGGTCCGCGTCGCACTCGCGCCAGAGGTCGCCGAGGTCGCGCTCGCTGAGCCGCGGGTTCCACCGGTTTACCAGCACGTACCACCGCAGCTGGTCGATCCCGAACTCCTCAAACTCCGGCCGAACCAACGCTCGGAACACGTCGTAGCAGGTGTTTTCGCTCGTGTTTCGGAGGAAGTTGCTGAAATTCAGTGTCAAGCCACTAGAACCGCGACTTGTCGGACTGATCGTTTGGTTCAGCATGTGCTGCCGCACCGAGCTCGGACTCTTCGCCGCGGTTGCGGGGAAGCTGGAGAAGACCCCCCTTATCGTGTTGAATACGGCCTGTTCCTTCCAGTCGACCGGTTGGCGGCTCCCGTGCACCAAATCTGCGTGCTCGCAGTACTGTATGTCGTAGACGTATTTTTCGAATTCCGCGAAGGAGACCGCAAATTTCTTCCGGTCGGCCAAGGCCAGCTGGTTCGCGGTCTGCTTCAACAAAGTCCCGGTCTGCGCCGCCTTGGTCTGGTCTTCCTTCGCATACGAAAACGGGTTCCGCGGGTCGTCAAAATCATCTGTCGCAGGCGGCTTCTCCTCCACATCATTTTCCTGATCCTGTCCTGCAGCGCTGGAAGAGGACGCACTGCTCGACGCGCTGCTCTCCGCTTCGGACGAGGACCCCGCGCTGCTGCTGGACGCGGAGGAGGAAGACGAGGGTTGCTGTGCGCGCAGCTTGCGGAGCCGCTCCTCCTCCTCCAGCAGCTTTTTCCGCTGCGTCGGACTCAGCACCGCGGGCGCGGACTTACGCTGCTTAACGGGCTTCTTCCCCTTGCCGATGGAGTTTAAAAGTTTCTCTTTCGCCAGCTGCATTTTGCGCTCCATCTCCGCTTTGCGGCGCGCGTTGGCCCGGTCCTGGCCGAAGCGCGTGCTGATCTTTTCCAGGTCCGACTCGAACCTCTCGCGAAACTCGTCCCCGAAGGGAGCGTCGGGGTGCACCAGACCGCGAAACCAGACCAGCTGCGAGTCGGGGTCCACACGGAGGATGCTGACGTAGGTTCCGAACTCCAGGTTGTACGGGTTTTCCGGAACAAACGTAGCGCACATCAAATGCTGCATCGCCACGAGCCGCCCGAGGTATTCGAGAACGTTGCGACTCGTCAGGCAGTTGGCGGCCGGCTCGGAGTACCTGTGGTTAGAGTTTCGTTGCGTTTGTTTTGTGTTAGTTCCCCGGCATGACCATGAGAAAAATCCGTCGTATTATAGCACACGACTGAGATTATTGATGATCTTTTTTAAGCAACGAACAGTACCTGTAGCTCGCGAGATCCCTCGTGAACGTGCCCTCGCCCCAGAGGACGAGACTCGAGCTTCCGGTGTCCGGCAATTCGCCGTACACAACCCGTTGCGGGCGCCACGTGTACAGAACGCGAAACGGTGGCGCTTCGAGGTCTTCAAACTGCAGGCCAGCAAGCATATTCCACAACAACGGGATGCCTGGAAAGTAAAGATATGCACATGATGTCAGGGTTAGCATATGAAAATTAGCAAATGCAAAAAACAATCCTGCCTCGTCACGCAAGTCAAGAGCGCACGCAAGCACGGTAGGCCAATCAGATGAAACACGATGCTGAAATACCAACGCCGTTGAGATTGTGGTATCCCCCAAGCATTTTCGCGACTGCTTTTTCCAGCAGGAAGCTCCAAAGCTCGCCGCCGCGGTTGGTGGAGAAAACGGGGTAGCCGTTGATGCAGGGCACCAAGTCGTTCAGCACAACCTCCTCACGGCAGTAGTTCTTCTGTGGGTGAAACAGGTACACCACGTAGGGACCGTTCGCGCCCGCATGGCTGTCCCGCTGCGCGCCGAATGCGCGGAGTATCAGCTCCGGACAACGCTCGCAGATCACCCGCACGGCCTGCACGAAGCTGCTGTCCCCGAGGCCCTGCTCAAGGTCCGAGGGTTGCAGCGCCGAAAAGAGCCGCGGCGGCACGACGAAGGACAGAGACGCGAGCGAATTCGCGATCATCTGTGGCAGCGGCGGTGCGGCCGAGGGCACTGTCTGGCCCACGCAATACGACTGCGGATCCACGTTTGGCGGTCGCGGAGCGTATTGGTACTCATCGGACATGGCCACTGCGGCCGGGAGACCGCTTGATGATGCCTCCTGTGCGGCCACTGGCGGCCCGAAAATGCTTCCCGGTGAGGCGGAAGGATCCGCGCCACCGTCTTCCGCCGCCTGCGCAGATGACTGTTGCGGTGGATCTTCGGCTGCAGCGCTCGCATCCGCTCCCACGTCCTGCTGATCCGCTGCGCCGAGCTGATTGCAGGCACCGATCCCGGGGTCCATGCCGTCCAACTTCGGGCCAGCACTAGTCGACACAGGCCGCTGCTCGAGACCCTGCCTATTGGGAGCAATCGTGGCGCTCAGTGCACCATTTGGATCTTGCACCGATTCCTGCACGTAGTAGGACGAAGCCGCCAGGGGATTCAGCACCGGTTGCGGCATCGGAACGAGTCCAAATGCCGGGACTTGGTACTTGTCCGCGAGGATGATCTCGGTCGCGCTCCGCCAGTGTACACGATGCTTCGACAAAGTGACTCCGCAGGCGGTGGTCGTGTTTGCAAAGTGGTCTTCGAAATGCGCCACCGCCGGCTCGTACACAGACGGCGGCACCCAGCGCTGCGTCCGGGGGCTCGGCACCGTGTTGCGCAGAAAGCTGGTATTCGGACTGCCATCATCCTCCTCAACATTTGTTCCGCCGGCGCCGGAATACGAGCCGCGTAACCGCAGCCGCAGCGGTTCGTATTGGTACTGGTCGCTGGCAGTATCGTTTCTCCCGGGCGTGCGACCGTACATGTTCGGGTTTGTCGAACCGGTCGACGACAGAAACTGCGCCTGTGCCGCGGCATTCGTCGTCGTCCCGGCGCTGGATGCGCATATTTTTCGCATTTTGCGCAGACGCACAAAGTCGTCTATGCGCTGCTCGGACACTGGTTCGTCGACGCAAACCGCCTCAGTGTAGACGGTCGTGTTTTCTATGACCTCCACACTGCGGAAGAACCGCTCGCACAAGCGCCAGTCCGTGGCATCCTGGAGCAGCAAGTCCTCAACTTCGCGATTCGAGGCGAGAAACGGCTCTGCGGGGATATCCCCTGCGAGCGCGGCGGGCACCGACGCCGGGCCCGATTTCCGGAACTGCGACCCGGGCGTCAAGGTTTGGTCGC
Organism: Amoebophrya sp. A120; assembly: GCA_905178155.1. Lineage (NCBI taxonomy): Eukaryota > Dinophyceae > Syndiniales > Amoebophryaceae > Amoebophrya > Amoebophrya sp. A120. The sequence continues at coordinate 13,436,845 of CAJINV010000001.1, forward strand.
TGCTCTTTCTTCGAGCAGTCTCCCCCGAGGGGGAACGCCCGAAACCCGGTTCCTGTGACGGCCGGGAGCCCCCTCCCGAAGCGGCCGACATGGCCTGCTGCGCCACACCGAATACCCCGCTGCTGAACATGGTTTTTGGAAATAACTCCTTGTCTTTGTCCTTGTCTTTATTTTTTGGGCTGTTCGTCATGATCAAGTTCTGGGGCTGGCGTGCGCTGGGAACGGCCTGCGTTTCCGCATCCGCAGTCTTCGGTTCCTCGCTGAAACTGTGCTGCCGCTGCAGCAGCGGACTCGGCGTCAACTGGCCGTCGGTCTCGAGATTTTCCAACTCGATCGCGGGCGGTGTCTCCGATGGGGGCTCCGGCTTCGCCTCCTCATCCTTCTTCGGCACCTCTGCTAGTGGCTCCGGCTTCTTGTCCGGCACAGGCTCCAGCTTCTTCTCCTCCAACTTGTTCTGCTCTGTACCGCTGCCCGCCTGCTTTTCCGCATCTACCGCTGCGCTGTCGTCTGGTGGTGTCGGCGTCGCTTCCTTGTCTCCCCCGTCCTCTCTTGAATCCGATGCGGCTTCTTTGCTCTCGTCCTTGGCGTCTTCGTCGGCGTCGGACTTCTTTCCACCGGACTGCTCGTCATCGCCGCCGCCCCCATCCTCCGCTGCGTCTTCCTTCTTCGTTTCCTCGTCGGGCGGCGGATCGGGAGCGATCACCGATTCGCTCTGGATCGGCGCGGCGTCCTCCAGAACTACACTTGTATCGATCTCGACTTCTTTGTCCGCAGTGTCCGCGTCCTTGTCCCCGTCGCTTGCCTTTGCCTTAGAGCTGCTCGCAGCTCCTGCTTCCTTCCGCGCACCGCCCGCCTCAGGTTCCTCTACTGGCGGCTTTGTGGGCGCGGCCTCGCGCTTGCGCCGCGAGGACGTGCGAGAGGTGTCTCGCAGCCACTCCGTGTAGGGGATCACACCGTCCTTGGTGCTCGCCGCCGCCTTTTTCAACAGCCCGAGACTGGCGCTGTCGTTCAGGTTCAGCTCCGTCAGAATTTCCAGCAGCTCGGTCACGCCGATTTGCCCGCTGAGATTCTCGTCCTTCGTGAGAAACAGGCTGCCGACGTCGGGGACCGATCGCTCGAGCAAATCGAGCAACTGGGCCACATCCTGTCGCGACTCCTTCGCCTTGACCCGCTCGAGCGGAGACCCCGCCTCCTGGTCAGCGGTGGCACGACTACGGCCACGAGCGGGGGTGGTTGGAGCACTGGTGCCGACACCTGTAGTACGGCGAACATGCCCTTATTGAAGACGGGGTCGTCGAGCGCTTTAATCCAAAGAGAATTACACGGAAAGCGAAAGGATCGAACAAGCACGACACAGCACAAGCACTGCAGAAAAGATAAGAAAATGTATGCAATAAATCAACATACCGCCAATCGATGGTGAGGAGTTGAGCAGGCTTTGATTCTCAGCTAGCCACCTGCTCACGTCTAGGCTCGTGTCCAAGCCTCGTGGCGGTAATCGCTTCAGCAGCGCTCCCAGAAAGTTTGGCTGCACGGGCGCAAGTCCCTCGTCTGCCAAGGCTGCTTGGAGTTCGTTCGCGTAGATAGGCTGACCTGAAAAGAAATTTTTTTATCTGTGCTGACTCCTGCCAACTGCAACACCATACCAGCACGTTAGTTCAAATTCTTACTCTTAGGTAATGAATACGAGTAGCATCAAACAAGATTACAAACTAATCAAACAATACGTCCAGGCTGTTTGAGCGGGTGAGAAGGCGGCAGTTCCTGCAGTTGCGCAAGTAACTCTGATTCTAAACGTGTAAGCAAATCCATTTTCGCTATGTATTGTAATGGCTTACGCACACCCAAACTTTTTATCTCGATGTGAGAAGTACTGTGTGAAAGGGAAGGAAAGGTAGAAAAACTTACCAATCATTCAAAATGACTGAACCGCGAGGTGAATACCTTGCTTCGTATTTCCATGCTCTCCGGAACATGCGAAAGAAAACTCGACAGAAAAAAGCGAAAAAGTAAAAAAAAGCCAATTGCTCTCTTACGCTCGGGACAAAAGAGAAACGCCGTCTTGCCACAAAAAAGCGACGAAACCCTCAAAAACGACAAGATTTGAAAGTGCACTCACGGTCATACACTATTTTTCGATACCTCAGCAGCTCTCTCAACACGACGAAAGGGAGAGCGAAGCGAATGACCTTTTGCGCGGAAACGAAACCATTATCGATGTGTTGCCGACGGCACTGCTGTAACGAATTGGGGCACCCACACATCCATCAAGAAGATTCATTGCGTCAGCGTCGCGTTTCTATCTACTACCAAAAACATCGATCGATCAAATGAACTCAAGCGTCGGTATGTACAATCCCTCGATCTGCGTGACTAATATGTGTTTGTGCGGGCGCAAGTACACAACTTTCTAAAGATCTAGATCGTTTTCCAGACAGTATTCCAGATCAAACTCCACATCTCCTCCAGGATCTCGAAGCAGCTGCACATCGTCTAAAGGGACATCCTCTTTGTTATCTTTCTCTGCTTTGTCGCCTGAGCCAACAACGTCTGCTTTCAGCATCATGTCTCCAGAAGCGGACGCTGTGCTTTCTCGATTTCCGTCCTCGGTCTTCTCGATGCCCGCGCCCCCGGCTGCGCCCTGTTCGACAGCTGCCACAGTCGCTGTCTCTCCTTCCTGGTTTGGTTGTTGGACCTGGTTCGAACCTCCTGCTCCTGAACCCTTTTTCACCTCCGCCGATGAAGTGGTAGTAGCTTTATTTGCTGCTTCATCACCGTCAGCTGACGCGGTTTTTAACAACTTCATGAAAATGGCATCACTTGCGGACGGCGTTTCCCGAGTCGGCGCTACGGTGTTCCCAGGGCCCTGGATGTTCGGTTCCTTGTCCGGCAGAGCTATGACCTGCTCTGGCTTTGCCTGCGCAACTGCAGCATCGTCGCTGCTCGTTTCTGCGGAATTCCTAGTGACCCGATCTGCGGTGCCAGCGGCACGATTATGGGCCTGTTGATTTATTGGGGTGCGTGTGAAATAAAGCAATGAAGGCCGCGTCGATTTGGGTAGTAAACAAAGCGCCGCGAGACGTCAGTAGACAAACCAAGTGGCACACGGTCGTATGGAACTACAAGGCGAGCATGAAAATTCCGCTCGGTCATTGTAAACAAGAAGCAATCAAAAGTACCTCCGCACTTGACGCCGAAATCTTCGACGAGCCTGCTTTTTTTTCGGTGCTGCGCAGCACAGAACTCAACCGGCGCAGGGGTCGACGCGTCGTCTTGTCTCCTATGAGCGCATTTGCCGACGTGGCCTCTGGTTTATTCGTAGCTTTGTTCTCTGCTGCAACATTGATCCCATTCAGCACCGCAGAAGTTGTTGTACTCGTCGGCGCAGCTTGTTTGTTTCCTTCGTCGGGAAAGACTTCGACGAGGTTGCCTGCACAGCCCCAGCGGTTTGCCCCGGACGTCACCCAGCCTCTTACTGGCCGGGAGCCCTGACGCGCGACTTCCATGCGCAGAACGTTGCCTGCGGTGACGGGGCCCGTGACCAGTTCCACCCGTTCTGCGCGGGTCAAGTAGCCCAAAGCGCCGCTCCCAATCTCGAAACTTTCATTCAGCACCAGTTTCGAGCACGTAACCTCGAAAATGCGACGCGACGGCAGAGCCTTGTTTCTCATGCAACTGAGGAGCACGGTTTGAGCTGGTATTTTCTCCGCCTCTGCATCACCGTGTTTGACTACCATCTTCGGTTTGTTCCCCTCTTCAACACAACCCGCGCGCTGCTTGATGGATGATGATGATATGAACGACTCCTGGTCGACTTCCTGCAGCTTCTGCTGTGAAAAAGGAGGAGCAGCAGGTGGCTCATTTCTCAACATCTCATCTTTCCCACTGGCGGAGGTAATTGACGACGACTTTCCGATCGGCAAGGCACTGAGTACTTGCTTAGCTTTGCTGCTATGCACCACTTCCGCCGAGAGCGACAGCGTCGATTTCGTTCCCAACGGCGGTCGAGGCAAAGGGCATGGGCCGCACTTGGCAATATCTTCATCGGCTTTATTTACCGGTTCATCTATTTTCATAGCGGCAAAACTTGTTCGTCTTCGGTCTTTCCGAAATTCGCTGGACGCACAACGTTCTTTCGGTCCTCCTGCTGGACAGTCAGATTTCGCTCGCTGATCCGGAGGCAAAACGACGACATTGGTACTTGTATCCTGTGCACTCTCAGCGTGTTTAGAATCGTCGGCGGGCTTAGCTGCCTCCTGGTCAACTACAGGTCCAGGATCGTCTTGTTCACCCTTCTGTCGCACACCATTAGCAGACGTATCTAGCCGACTGCCGAGCATAGCGAACGTAACAGGTTGAGGGCCTACAGGACGGTGTTGCAGCACAGGAGCGTTTGCCTTGATAGAGGAACCTTTCGGTACACACGGCGGCAGGGCTGCAGGCACAGGGACTCCTAACACAGCGGGCTCCACCTCTTGCAGAACTGCGATCAACTTGTCCCGATACTGCGAAGAGGTAATCACCACTTCCTTCTTGCAGAGCCCTTCCAGCAGCCACAACACAAGACCGTTAGCGTCCGTGGGCTTCTTTTGTCGTGGTTCGGCGTGGTCAGGGTCACACTGCGTTCCTACATGAGTTTGTTGTAGTATTTGTTCAGCTGGCGCTTTCGTTGCACAAGCAGCAGCAGCAGAAGCTGGATTACTTGTTCCCACCACGCCCGCCGTTTTTATTTCAGTCTCCACATGATCAGCAGCTCCAGCTTCAGCTTTATCCACTGTCCGCCCCTTTTCGGCAGGAGTACTACTAGCAGCGTCCAAACCAGTGTCAACGACACGTGCCCGACTTCGGGAACGGGAACGCAGTCTCGCCCTCTGCGCACGACTCTCCTCCAGTACCTTACTTCTCTCGGGCGTGTAATTCTTGCCTCGTTTCTCCTCGGCGAGCCGCCTTGCGGTGCTCGTCCGTGGTGGCCGGCGCGGTTTTATCGTGATCGGCTGAGAACAAGCCCTGCGATAATCGTCCGGCTCAGATTCAGACTCACATTCGAACGCCCGCAGCCGCATCCGATAGTTCGGCGGGGATTTCTTCGTGCCGGCGCGGTACTCGTCCAACGGACGCTCCAAAGCATCCAGTACATTGCGTGCGCGCGCTCGCATCTCCCGGCTGGTCGTGTCTAGTACTTCGTCCATCCTCAGTTTGGTCTCTCCCTTCAAAGGCTTGTTGCTTTCGTCTGCCTCACGACGTTGTTTTCGCTCTCCGCTCCGTCTCCGACCGCGATCTTCTTGGTGTCTCTCCTTCTTGGGAGAATGATTATCCTCTGACACCCGGTCGTCCCGTTTGCTCGTGGTCTTTTTTTTCGTGTCCACTTCCTCTTGCGTGCCTTTCTTCTTCGCAGATCCTGAACGCCTGTTCCTTTTCCTACCGCTATCATTTCGCCGACCATCATCGCTTGAATCGGGAAGATCATACTTTTCTACCTTCTTGATCTTGTGCTTATCCCCGAACTTCGTGCTTGCGAGCTTGGGGGACTCCTCCGCCTCCGCTCCTCCTTTCGTCTGGCGGCGGGCACGCGTCGTTAAGGGCACACTGCGCAAGAAGTCGTCCATTTCGCCCTCTTTTCCCGCGGCCCGACGTTTTTTTCGGTCTGTGGACACGGAGCTACGCCTCGTTTCGGGAGAGCTGCGGCTGCGCCGTCGCTTTTTGCCTTCTTTTTTGGATTTTTCCTTGGGCTCCTTTTCTACTTTCAGATGCTCTTTGGCCTCCTTGTCTTTGTCGCGCTCCCCGCGATCCTTGTGCCTCCTCTCGGATTTTTTCTTTTTGTGGTCTCTCGAACGCGACGTGCTGCGACGCGCACGGGAGTTCCGCCCCATCTCCGCCGTGTGATCGTGTTCACTTTCTAAATCTTTCTGAAGATAAACCGAAAACCCGAAAAAGCTTGCCACTAATGCTTGTTATTCATAATCTATTTATGGTATGATCGCACAAAAAATCACTGCTGCGCGTTGCGCGTGGAACAAACCAAAAGCAAAACCTCTGCGTCTGCCGACACCGACTGGTCTTCCGAAAATAAGTAAAAGCTTTTGTCGTAGTCGGTCAAGACTTGATGACTTTCTATTTCAGGCATGCGCGCCACGAATGTTGTACGAGTAAAATGCGAAAATGATTCTTTTTATAGCAATCCTGTTGGCTACAAAGTATCAACCAGTCCGACCCTCCGATCGCTGCAAAACCCAAGGATCATCTTTTTCCAACAACCTTCGACAAGATCTCGCTCGCTATCGCTATGGACCTCTTGGTCAATATGTCTTGGATCTTATCGTCCTGTTGGATCTTTCTTATCTGCGCCCTCAAAGACAAGCAACAAAGTTCGATACGCGACAGCTTAGCCGGCAGTTTGACTTTTCGCAAAAGCGGAATGTGATTAGTATCGAGAAACTGGATTGCGTGCCGGTTTTGAAACTCTTCTCTTTGTTCGTGTATCCTGCCGATGAAACGTTTTCCCGGTAGTGTTCTTGAGGACCAAAAATAATGTACACGCTGTTACTCAAAAGTTATGCCAGGCTTGGCTGAAACTGCATGACAATTAACAATCGGAGATTAATGATCTCGCAAAAAAAGTAGAATAGAACGCATATGTGGGTTTTCAGTACCCATGACAGTAAATTTCTAGATGAAAACTGGGTTGAAGAGATTCTACATCAGCGCAAGAGCAAGGGTTTCGATTTGCGTTTAGGTGGGGGCATCAGAAGGAAAACAAAAAGGGGGTACCATATCATAAATAAGACAAAAGGAAGCGAATGTCAAATCGGTACGGAACTCAGTATAGCAACAGTTCTCCGCGCTATTCTCGGTGACAGAAAACGCGAACTGCTATGTTTTCCCCGACTTGTTCTAGACCGGGCAGCTTCGCTCCCGAATGGGCTTCGCGCGGTTGTAGCCCCGCTTGTCGGAAATGAGCCGGTACGCGTGCTGGTCGAACTGCGGCTGCGCAGGGTTGTTTTTGCGCGGCGGTTTCACCTCCAGAAAGGGCACTCGGTGCTTCCATTCGGACTGGTGGATGCGGGGGTTCGGCACGGGGTAGTACCGCACCTCCTCGTCGCCAAACAACCCCTTCTCGCGAAAGACCGACCGGCCGTCAGGCCAGAGGCACTCCTTGCGCCGTTCGCCCCGAAACCACTCCACGCGCTTCATGTGCTGGTTCTTCGCTCCCGCGGCGTCCTTCCACCAGAATTCGCCCCGCATCTGCAAGTGCAACTGCTGCCCCGGGCTCGGCGGCATGTCGTGGGGATGCATCGTGGGCTGGTACACATCCACGCGGGCCAACTCCTTCACGGTAGGAGCGTCCCGCAACCCCGCCAAAGACTCGTGCGTGCTGCGCTTCACCTGTCAGGCAAGAGGATTATCATCAGATTAGGATTGCAACCTCAATTAAACAAGAGAAACTTGCTCATGCAACAACGAACTGAAAAAACTACTTAACCTCGCGGACTCAAAATGACTGCAGTTACAACTGCTGCCGCCTTTTCACAAAGGTACTACCAGTGCGCATTTATTTTCATCTTGTACTATGTTTATGATATCGACATGAACAAGCAGAAAAACTTCCGAATTCGGTTGTACCGTGTGCAACTTGAGAGGGGTAATTCCAGCGTTTCCGTATTCAAATTGCGGTGCGATCGTGTCTTTCAACAATGTCGGTCGCAGCATTTCGGGGTCTACCGGCGGCTGCGAAACACTCGAAGGGGATGTTGAGCGGTGACCTGATATTTTTCAAATTTTGGCATTCAGAATTCAATCATTGCAGTCCGGCGCTTGAGTTAGCCGGACCAGAAAAGATGCGCCTGTCCATGCAAACGACGGACCAAAGACCATCTGTGTCAGTCAAGACAGAGCAGCAAAACTCAACCCTATGATCTTTAGTTGGTAGACAAACTTCTTACAATTCGTGAAAAGCAAGTATACGCTCAGCCCGCTGCTCCCAGGAGGTGTGGGGTTCTACCAGCAGGGTGCTTTGCACTGCGAGCTGATCGTTCATGAATTTGTGCTCGGAAACGTAGGAATTCGGACGTTGGTCATCGAAGCGCTTCAAGCCCACTTGCTTATGCGGCTCGGTCACAGCTCCCTCTATGTACGCTCGCTCCGGGAGTTTCCGCACGCTATTGGGCCCGTGAGTCTGCAGCCTCTCCGCATTCCAGGTGGGTCGTGCGGAAGCCTTTTCTTTTCGCTCCGTATGAGCGTCAATGCGTGGGGGTACACGCGGTGGAGGCATTTTCTAAGTGAGTACTCAACACAGGAATGGAAAAAAGTGAATTAGAAATTTTCAATCCAACTCCAAGCTAATGAGACTATAAAAGAGTGTGCAATGAAAATAATGCAAAAACACAAAGCGAAAACCTGGGCTTTGCTCTTCCGGTCAGGGGTCACGATCAATCTCTAAAAACATCACTGTGAAAAAAAAAAACAACAAACTCGAGCTTTGAATTTCTTCAGTACGAGAGACAAACGACGTCAACCCCGACAAATGGATATGCCCTGGCTTGGCAGAAGATGCACGAAAAGAACAACCGAAGTCGGAAGTGCACGCAACGCAGCCAGTGAACAGCGAAAAAAAATTTTGCACGACGAAAAAACCTTCTGCGAGAGAGAAACAATTCAAAATAAGCCAAGAGGACGATTGATGTGAACGAAAAAACAACGCGTGACGATGCTTTCTTTGAAACTACACGATAATCAAGTTCAGGTCTACAAAGGACACGACGATTGCTCAATGTCAATACCTACAGAAGCGACAGAGCCCTTGTGCTGCCCGATGCAAAAGACGATAATGCGCGTCGCATTGTGATTGTGAACATCAACTCGCGGGCCCATTGCTACTTACCTTGCTTTCACTTATTTTCTGAACGGAGCAAATCATTTTAGAGGGGCATTCGGAATTATCGGAATTGTTCTTCGTGCTCGCGATGAAAGTGATCTTTGCGCTTCTAAAAGTAAAATTGCTTCTTGTTGTCCTTATTTCTATATTTCATGACCTCACGACTACCTATCATCCATTATGGAAGAGGAGCAATTGATGCTAGTAATATCGCTATAAACTTCGCGCATTGCGCGCGTTTCAGTTCAAAAAAAAACCTTTGCGGCTGGAATGTTTCTGGATGTAGTCAAGGAACCCATCCCAATTCCTAAATAAACCCAAACCAACCCAATAAGCGCCTCTGTCCATCAACCTCGAGAACCTTTCGACAGATCCCGCATTCGTCGAGGTTTCGTCGCTGGGCCGACAAATCGAGACTCAGGAGGCTGAGAGGCGCAAAGTCCACTAACGTCGTGCACGCTTTTCAAGAATATCTCATCACTTTCGCAGACTTAGTGGACGTATCGCTGACCGAGAGTCTAATAGTTGTACTTAGTTCTAAGTACGGCGGCATAATAAAGAAACATCCTTTAGTAGAGCTAAATTCAGCACTCTATTTTCCTAAAAAACATTTCGGCGCGTTCTTTGCCGTCGAACTCGACACTTGTTCTTGTCTCTTGTTGAAAAACTGCGTAAATACCGCAGCACCTCCCTGCGACTTGTAGAAATTTCGGACAGTTAACGTTGTGCATACAGCAGCGTGAATCTGAAGTGCGAGGGCTTCCTGGAGAAGTAGTGTCAGAAAATGAAACTACAGCTACTATCTGAAGATTTCAGGGGCGTCGGAACCCCTTCGACATGTCCCGCGTCTTCGGGAGTTTGCTTGTTGGTCCAACGAATCGGAACTCACGTGGATCCATGGTGGGCTGGTGCGCTGGTCGGACATGCGGCACAGACCCAGCTGCAACCTCCGCCTTCCTGCGGGTGGAAGAACTCGGCACGAACAGCTCCGACTTCTTGGTAGCCATTGCTGCGCGCCGGGGCTTCAACAGCTTCTTCGCCACTTTGCGAAAGTTGAACAACGTCTTTCCCTGTGCCAGGACTTTCTTCCGGAGCGGATCCGTCGTGGTCTTCTTGAGATTGCGTTGGAATCGTATCGGGGCAGCCGGGTGGTCGACGCGCGCGAGTTTCGCTTTGCGCCAGGCCGACATAAGCTGATATTCGCAAAAAGAGAACTCAAATACACTTTCCAAAATGCTGCTGCATATGTGCAGCAATGTGGGCCTCGACCTTTGCATCATGCTCCCGCAATTGCAGATGTTGCAGTACGTGTGAAAAATATCCCAAGAGAAACAATGCGTACCTGAATTAGGCCGGATTTACGCGCTCTGCTCAAACATCGGCGTTGCTTTGTCCAGCTTTTCTTGGGTTGCTTAGCCTTCATGTTCACTTTGTACCTTTGCAGTATGGTCTTGTTCGAACGCGCAAAATTTCCTCGTATAGCGCCTCTTTCAGCCTTCTTTTTCAATTTGGCCGACAGCTGGGAAACCCCGAGCACGCCGGTGTTGGATTTGTTAGTTGCCTGCCTTGGAATCCCCGGCTGGATCGCCCCCGCAACGTTGAGGGACAACCGCCGAAAAACTGTGGTGTACAAATTTGTCCGAAAATGTAGTTGAACACAATGCAATAGTGCTGTTCTACACGTTTATAGCAGCAGCAATGCAATAGTCCCGCCGTTTACTTCTGTAGCTTCGGCATGACCTCTTACCTTTCATTGGCTTTCAATTTCATTCGCGTCCGCATGACAGCACCACACTTTATTCGATGAGCAAGAGCATCAATTAGTCACATGCATGACAATGACAGGCTCTTTCTCCAGCACATGATCATCGGACAACCACTGTAGAACAAATACGCTTTGCGTCCTCCAAAGCAGCTGCTTTTGCGTCGCGCCGGGTCGGTGCTGGAAGTCCCTTTGCCGAAGCTTCAGCGCGAAGCTTCCGGAACTTTGGCGCGACGAAAAAAAACCTTTTGTTTTCATTTCCTCTAGCTCTATCTTGCTTCATGAGCATGTATTCTTGGGAAAAAGGGCTAAACATTCATCAAGCGCACACTTCGATCATGTCCCGGCACCCGAGAAAGTGCATGCAGATATGCGACGTGATGATTTAAATCTTCTCGGCGTTCAGCCTTAGATTGTCCTTATATCGACCCCTGTTCTTTTTCTCCCCTGTAATCTCATTAGTTGCTGGATGGGAATTTGTTCATTCTCAAAAGACGCTGCGGAAGAAGTGCTATCCTCTCCGTTTTGTTTTGCTGTTCCGGTTGCTGCTCCTTTTGTGATCTGTCGCCAAAGATTTCGGCCGAGGCAGTCAGCAACAGTCGCGCGCTTTTTTGCCATGTCGACTTTTACTTCTGCTTGCCATGTCCACTTTTGCTTCTGCAGATATGCGACGTAAATCAGACTATAATTTTTCTTTTTGTTTTTCCTATTCATATTTCATACCGCTTCATCCTCCGCGTTGTCTTCTTTCCCACTTCCCTGTGCTTGAACTGCACACGCCAGCAATCGTATTCCGTCGGATCTTTTGGTGGTACTGGGACTTTGCGCGAGCCAAATATCTTCTTCTTCAAAACGTAGACATTATCTTGGTCCTCGTAGCTTACCAACCCTCCTTGTGCGTGTTCATCGTGAAGCTTATCCCCCGAGCTCGCCTTCTCCAGCAAGAACAACTTCATGTACTTCCAGCCGGGAACGTAAGTGATTCCCTGATCGATGCAGTGTAATATTGGTTTCATTTTTGCCATGCGAAATTTGGCAGAGAATAAGAACTTCAAAAAGGCAATAAATGTGGAAACAATCAAAGAGCGAAGTAGCTGATCAAACCTAGTGAAGTAAGCATGACTCAAACTCCTTCAACACATCTACCTCTACGGCAAAAGCAAAACGCCCAAAATACCGGCATATCCGGACGGATGTGTGTGCCGCGACTGCGAAGGTTCGAAGTAGCATGGGGCAGGGGTCGGGGCATTGGCATGCTCGGCGACCACGCGACATCGCTTTTCGAGGATGGAGACGAGTCATTACCACTGTCCGCACTGGAGGTCGGTGGAGAATCTGGTGATTCGAAAAATTCATGGACATTGTCCAATCTAGTAAATTACGTCCTGTTGTCAGACATGTCAACACAAAGAAATTTGGCAAAGACATGCTCAGCGATTCCCTGGATGGAAGAGCACCTCATTTACCGGATGAGCACTCCCTGCTCCGAGCGTACCGTTTTCCCAAGTCCTTCTCGAACGCTCTCCGTAGAGCGCCAAGAGTTGGCGGGAAGGTCGCTCCAGCTCCGCAACCAATAGTATGGAAGTTGAAAAATATCCTACCGCACTCGGCATCGCGTCGCAAATTGTCAACAAGTGCCTATATTTAATCTGTCTTCGCGGCACTAGGCATTACAACAGCAGCTCACGCAGAAATGAGAATGCCACGATCCTTCCAAGTGCATCTTGTTCTATCCACATGATGTGCACTGACAATACGGGCAGTTCTCTCGCGGAACGGTTGTTGACACTGGCAACGGCAAAACGCGGATCATTTTCGGTCTGGATAAGGCAAGAAGGCTGGTTCGAGCTTGAAAGGCACTGGAAACCCTTTGCTACTTGTTGTCGAGCAGTCATTAGTGTTGCTGGAGTCGGCCAGTAAAAGCACACCGCTTTGCCGTTCACCAACCAGGTGCTGCTCGTACTCCAATCTCGCCAAATACTGCTGATAAACTGATAGTTTGTTAGAGTAGATTTGTAGATTTGTAGACAGGTTTCGCCCGATCATCGGTTCCGCACTTCTGATGCTGCAGCACTGCTTCTCCCGTTCACCCCCTACGCCGCCGCTCTGAAGCTGCATTCTCCTGTACTCGGCGTCCAGAAAGTTCTCAGCAGCCTCCACCTCTTCCACATCCAAGAAACTGTGGCAGTGCATACCCTGGGGCACCTTTCCGGAATTTCCGAAGCAGGCACGGTGCAGATAGCCATGCGCCTCAGTTTTCGCACTCCTGCTCCGAAAGAATGCGCAGCAGAGGCAGCAGGAAGCGCCTGTTGTTACTGCCGGCTTAGCGCGATGAAAACGCTTCTGGTACGCGTCTTCGAAAAATCTGCGGCAGCAGGCACCTGGTGATAATCAGATAAGCACTTCCGTCCAAATTTGTGAACGACGCGCAAGCCCTTCTCCTATTGCTATTACCATTATCAAATCACAAGCACCAAAAAAACCAAATAAAACACACGTAAGTACCTTGTTTCTGCAGAAACGCGGACAACAGTCCCATCGGCATGCCGAGCTCTTGATCCGCAGTCGCCAGGGGAATTTCCTCCTCTCCTTGCTGTCCCGGAGTGATGCCATTCGCGTTGGCCTGATCAAAAAGGCGAAACGTTGAAATCTCGAGACAAGTGGGAAACGAAACGTCCACGACACACGGGTAGCTGTCGGCAACTACGGTGTCATCCTCATTGAACTTGATCGTCCAAGTCCATGCCATGGTAACAAGATCAGCCGGCGACACAGACCCGGCCCGCGCGTTACAGCTGCCCTCTAGATTATCCAGAAGACAAACCAAAATATTCAAAAACGATAATGATAGATACACATACAGCTTTAGAAGCTTGCATGACCTTCTTTCGGTCGCCTCCCCTGAATACACAATTGCTGTGCGCGGGGGCGCGCAACTCTTGGCGACGGTGCTGACATTTTTTGTGATTGTCTGCATGCTTGTTCTGGTGATCTTTCAACTTCTTGAACAAAAGGTCGGTCCTGTCTCTTTGGATACAGCGTTTTCGTGCCGAGTGGCCCACAAATTCCCCACTGAACCAGGTCCACTCCGGCTACGTCGTCTCGTCCGGTTTTCGTTGCACCCAGCGTGAAAACCGGCTTGCCAGTGGCAAGATCCGATTCGTACATCGGGTAGATTTCGCCTCCGACCTGCGTCACGGTATGCGTCAAGGAATACCATCCGCTAACGTCCGGATAGCTTTCGCTTTGCAGCAACACCTTAGCCGGTGGGTGTTTAGTGTCTTGGATGCACGAGGTGAGCCGCTGTTCGGCTTGTTTTTCCTGGGCCTTATCTGCTACCGCGAAAGAGTTGCGAGCTCTTGGCTCAGCCATGTTGCTCAGCTGACGGCAAGCCATGATCTTTCTCCCTTGTATTACCTTCGCTGGAAGAAAAGTTGAAGCGTCACGATCGCTGTTGGCATCTTCGCGCTCGGTTTCCGGTGTACGTTCACGCTTACCTGCGGTCGCGCAGGAGGGAAGCGACGAGCCTGATTGTTCTTTTTTGCTTTTCTCGTCACCACGCAAATGCCCGCCTCCGTTTTGTTGTGTTTCACATGTCGCTTTGTTTGCAGACCTACTGACGAGAACGGGTGCTGCACTCTCCTCCTTCACTCGTCGCAGTGGACGACCAAGAAAGCCGATACTTTCTGCCTGCGTGTTAGTTGAGGCGGCTGGTAAATGACTCAAAAGAGCAGGCGATTGCTGCTCCTTTTTGATGCGCACTGTTCCTGCCTTCTCGGAAGTGTTGTGGAAGATGAGATTTTCGTTGACGCAAAAGCGTGGTGATTCCGGCGGTGTTGGTGAAGTGAGTTCTTGCTTAATGCGCATAGGACCGCATCTGCTCGTGTACTCAGGCTCGCAAATGACGCGGCTGCGGTGGCGACCAGCGGCCCCCGGTAAAGTGGGCTCGTACTTGATTCGTCTCGTGTGAGCGCAGTTCTCGCGCTCTCTGGCCGAACTCGTTGCGATCAGTTCTGGTTCCCGCTTGATGGATCTTCCACGCGTCACGTATTCAGGGGGAGACGCTTCTGCCTTGATTTGTACGTCGGGAGAACCAGGAGAGTCAGCTTTGAACACACGAGCTGCGCCAACGACGGGTGACTCTGACGAAGTTTCCTCTTGCTTGATGCCGGTTTTTCCGCTTCTATCAAAATCCGGACCAGAAGACGCTGCTGAATGATGCTGGCTGGACGCGGCCTGGCTGGACAGGAGCGCCGATGCGTCGTCACCGCGTTGGCGCTCCTGTTCGCTCTTGATCTTTGAACGGTCGTCTACTACTCGCGTCGAATCCGGCTCTTGTTGCTGCTTTACTTGTACAACTCCTGCCCCTGCTGCTGGTGTCGATTCGGCAGCGGAGGCAACTTGTGCATTGTTGTGATGGTTGCTTCTGGTACTTCCAGTCCTGCCGCCGATTTCCGAATCCAGACGTTGCTCCAGCATCGTCACACGGGCTGCGCGTTGCTTCTCCAACCGCTCTGCTACTTTTTCGCCCAGCAGACGCATTGCATGATCGTTCTTCGGCAGTGTCCTTGCCCTAGCGATTGTCCACTGATTTGCATTCGCGTTATCCGCAGCAGCGCCACTCTTCCTGACGCTGCCCCGCTCTGCATCCCGAATTCGTCGCAACAACCACACCAGGACGGCCCGCTCTTTGAAATAGGTAAAAATCTCGTTGAACAAAATATCGGCGCGCGATAGTTCGCTCTCCTCTGAATTCGTACGGGCAGCCGTAGCAAGTAGGTCTCGTTCTCGATCAAAGTAGTTGCGTATCTCGGAAAAACTTCTGCACAACCATGGCGATTCTGGCTGGTTGTGTGCTGTTTTATGAAAAGGAACAACATTCGTACGTATCGGTATCGTAGGTCGAAATGTTTTTCGCGGTCGTAGATGGGGTCCGAGAAATTCATACAGATACATCATTGAATATTCGGGTGTGCCGCGCTTTATTCTCCTACAACAGCATGATCAACGATCAAAAAAAGTCCTCTCAAAAAGCAAGACACACGAAAGTGATACCCGATGGATTGCAGACGTTCGCGAATGTCTGTGTCGCACTGTGACTGCCTCTGTACCATTTCAACGTTTTCAGCAACCCCTTGTGGGACCTGTGCGGCTTGTGAAGTTTCGCGACGAATTCAGGAGGCAAGAGGTGGGTTTCTAGATCGATGTCTTGACTCACTCATCCCTGTGCAGTTGTTTTCTTTCCGTGGTCGGCTTGTTCTTTTATACCTATGTATAGGCGCCATGCCCGCACTAGAGCGCTGCCATGCATACAAGTCAATACAAACGGAAATGGTATCCAAAACCAAATCCGATCTCGGAAGAGCAAATGAAACTAGGTACTAGACATAATGCATGCCAGATTCACATTCCTCTCGGTTGAGTATAGTGGCAGCAGGTGTGGCGAGGAAAGAAAATTTTTGACACGCCATACTATTTCGATGAGCTCGATGCAGTGAACGTCATCCGGGATGTCGTTGCCCGTGGGTGTTGGCACGTTCGCCGGCAGCACAAGACCTTCCGCCGAGGGAGCCGCGTGTGGTATCGTTTTTGCTGCAAGTTGGGCGCAAGCAGCAGATGACTTCAACCCGTCCTCGATCGCCCACAGCGGTGGCTTTTCGCCGCTTGGTGTTTTTGCCGAGAAGGCCGAAGAAGAAAATGTCGACGAGTCGGCTCCGTCTTCACGGGTGTGGGAATGGGCAGGGACTTGCAGGGGTCGCCTACTCGTCGACGATGAGGAAAAGGAAGATGCAGACGACGACGATGATGATGCGGAAGCCCTGCAATTCTGCAACTGCAGCTGGTGCTGATACTTTTCTGCCTTCGCAGCTAGTTCTCTCCGCTCCCGAGTGTTTTCGGCATGGAGGTGGTTCCGAAGTAGGTTTCCTCTTTCCGCAACTTTTGGCACAGCGAGCGGCGCTGTGTGGCGCGAATCAGTGGCAACGAGGCCTCCACATGTTCCAGTCCCCCTCCTTTCCTCAATCTGCAGCGTTTTCGGCGGCATCCTATACCGCACCCTCTTCTTGTTTCCGTCCTTAGTAACCCTACGCTGTCGAGAGTAGCCATACCAAGGGTGTCTGGTATCCTTCAAAGCACCGACGGCAACCCATTTGCTAGGGGAAAGAAGGCGCGCGGTGTTGTCTGATGGCCGAGGCGGCCCCGGGGGGCCGTCGTTATTCGTCTCCGCCATCACTTTTTCCTCCCAGAACGGACTATTTTTCGCAGAAAAGGTAGGCGAAGGCGCGGCGCTCTTTGGCGCCGCGCCTTGCTTGCTCATTCCGCTGTCTGAGAGAGCCCTGGTCTGAGAACAGAAATTTCGGATGCCAACACTATGACTAATGACGGATCAAGACCTCGCAAACCTATCGCCTCTACTTGACGCTTGAAAATATTTTGACATTAGGGTAGACGTTGAGGCGTGCTGTCTCAACGCTGAGACAAATTGGCGCAGTTCAGACTCCGGCTTGTCAACCAAATGCTTTCATCTTGTTGTTGTTCACGACCACGACCCTCGTGCATTTAGCCCTCTTTACAGATGACAAAACAAGGCCCGGTAGAGCACTTTCTGCCTAGAAACAACATTAATGCGTCAGCACGGTCTCCTCCTCAACAAAAGAAATTACCAGGTCTGATTTGTGCATACTCTCAAGGACAGGTAGAAAGACTCTCAGGTCCCAACGGGAAATGAAAATGCGGAGTGACACGTTTACATTCTACTGAGTCGGAACAGCCCAGTACAAAATCACGTCACTTGATTTGAATTCGTGCCTTTACCTATCTCCTCTATCTTACTTGCTGGGCCGGAGTTGTGTGGATGACTAGAGGAGCACCACGATCGGTGTCGCCATTCTTAAACCCTCGCACCTCAGCCGCAACCGAGCCTTCATTCCATGCTCTGATACAAACGTAGAAAACGTCGAGACGCAGACCCCCGTTTACCAGGGGGTCAATAAGCATCCTGTATTCTGTCTAGATAAAATGATGTGCGAAAAGCTGCAGTGGTGATGGTACGACTTTATTTTGCATCTGCCTGAATAAAAATATGTGCGCTTGACTAGCTGTACTCTTATAAAAAATTTTGATTCAAAAAGCTGCGACTCCTACTCTTACTCGCGTGTAATAGCTGGCTCTTCTGCGACCGGGGATCTAAGAGTCAGAAGATGAAGATGATGCCTTTCGGTTTACATTATGTTTGTGGATCCCGGCTCCCAAACTTGTGTGGCTTGCAGTGTGTCCTCCTTCCCCCCACCGCCTCCCTCTGTCCAGGCCTCGCCCTCGGTTGTTGAGGTGGGGTTCGTGGCCCCGTCCTCTGTGGCGGACCGCAGGTTTTCCAGGTGCTGCTGGTACAGATCTCGCATGATGTCTAGACGACAGTAAAACGCCGACTGAAGCCAGACCGCCACCAGGCTCCCCGACTCGTCGCGCTGCTGCACCACGTGGACGGGGCTGTTGCTCAACTGACTTTGCGACGAAAACCCGGGGCTCTGGCCAGGCTCCTGACCCTGCTGTGTTGCGCCGCCGGAGCCCGCGGAATCCCCGTTGGCGTGGCTCGACGTCGCCGGCGGACTGCAGTTGGAAAGAACCCCCACAGACAACTGGGGTCCCGTTTCACCAAGCAGCTCTCGGATAAGCTCGTTGCCTATGCGATTGTTTTTGTAGTTGATCGCGAAGAACACAACAAATCTTCTCTGACACGAAAAAGTTGTGGACAGCTGCAAGCTACTGACTCACTTACTCCTACCATTTCACGACCATGGACTATGGATTATGGATCTTGCAAATCTGAAGAAGACAAACTGTATCTACAGCAGAAGTTACTTTCATCCACATCATCCTGCAACTTCCGCAGCTCTGGATCTTCTACGGAACTGGTTTCTGCGATCGACTCCTCTGTCGTGGGCATGCCGGGCATGATGAGTCGGAACGAGAACGCGCGGCCGATTACCAGCCGGTCCCCGTGCTGCAGCTCCGTCACGGTTCCGTCCGCGACCTCGCGCCCGTTGATCATCAGCCTGCCGCCTTTTTCCTTCTTTTGCAGGTGCAGCTTGATCTCCTGCTTGTTCGCCCCGTCGTCACGCTTGATAGTGCCTGGAAAACCAGTTTCACTGCAGAAGTTTGAATCGTACTGTGCGGCCAGCGGCGGCACTGCTCACTACAGCATTGCACGCGGCTTCCTAAGTTACGAAAATTCCATTTCCACTTCATCCGAAAATAAACTTTTTAATACACATGACGCCGCCTATGCCCAGTCCCAGAAGCCGAATTTGATTGTTGGCTGCGCTGCCGACGTGTGTGATGGGTTGGTCGATCGTGTACAGCAATCGACCCGTGACAGCAACATCGTCCGATATGTTCAGTATGTACGGATGGTCGCACGCTAAGCCCTTGATGTGGCCCACTTTCAGGTTCGCGAGAACCTGATGGGATACGACTTCCAGTACGTTATTTTTTTTTTCTGCGGGAAAAGAACCCGTTAAAGAACCACCTGAGGCGCTCGCGGTGATGAACCTCGGGTGGCATCCGTAGAAAAAAACACGTACGCAGGATGAAAAAATATGCGGATTGGCAACATTTTGCCTTCTGTACCTCCTGCCGCATGAGTTCCTGTTCCTTCTCCCGCCTTCTGGCGTCGTCCCAGCCTCGGCGGTCGTATTTGGAGGACACCATGGCAGTGGCGGACTCGATGGCTTCCAGCTCGCGCCGCAAGCGCCCCGCCTTCGGAGACGAGGGGTTGTGGTTGCTGTGCAACTCTTGGCGCAAATCTTCTATCTCCGTGCGGAACGTCTGCAACATCATGTCCGCTTCCGTTTCGTCCTGCTGGTTCACCGATGCGGTTAAGCGCACTTTCTTCACCGATTGGGCGAACCTGAAAAGAAGCATGGCACGACGCTGTTCATCGATCGCTTACATGCACAACCAAGCAGACACTAAAATTTTCCTCTTCAGATGCACAATGAACTATAGGCACGCTTGAGTACAACGACGACAACGAGTCTTCTTCTTCAGTTCTTCATCTTCTACTTACTATACAAATAGGCTCTACTTCTGAAGTAAGCAAGTACCTCAAGGTCGACAATGTCTCTTCCGTTTCTGTTTGGGCCGGGCTTATATTTGCAATCATCCACGTCTTGCTGTTGCCGGAAAGTGCGTCTTGCAGCAGATACGTCAGCTTCGACTGCCGAAAAGGCACCTGCAAAAATTTTACTTTGTTTTCCCGCACAGCCGCCACCGTTCCCTGACAAAACCAGTCCTCACACGAGCACGATGTTGGAGAATAAGGAGAAACAACCACGTACGTACATGCTGTCCCTTCTTGATGGCTTCACCAGCGAGCTTCGATATGACAAGCCCCAGCACAGAAAGGCTGGAGTTGATCGCGCTCGACTCCAACATGCGGCCGCCTCGATGATGCCCGGCTTTTTTGACTCGTTCGGACCCCGCTAGATCGATCAAATTGATCGATGAGGAATAAATGACCTTCTCGGCCGTCCTGAGCGTAAAATATGCCGTTGACGAGGTATCACAGAGCGTTAGTCATATTCATATCACTTGGTCGGCATGATCGTTAATCGAAATCGTTGTGCTACTGTTAGGATTTAGGCAAAAAGCGAGCGGCAATAACTATTCTATCAAACATTTAGAACCTCGTCATGCGCACGATGAAGAGCGAGTGCGATCTTGAGGATTGGGAATTCATGCAGGTTTGCGCGGTGGCGCGTATCTTCGCCCCGAAGTCGAGTCGGCTCATGGCTTCCGCGTGGTCGGTGACCGGGGCTTCCGTGAGGTGCGGCACGTAAACCCCCAGTTTCGGGTGCTGGTGGACGTAAAGGGGCTTTTTCCGCGGGGCCGGATTCAGCAGGTCCCGCAGCTGCTCGTTGTAGATCTCCAAGAACGAAACCGTGACCCGAAAGTCCTCCACGTCCGCCTTCGCGAAAAGCTCCCGGCTGACCCGGGGGATCAGCCCCTCGTCGGTCTCCGGGCCGATGATGCTGTAGCTCTTGCCGCTGCCGGTCTGGCCGTAGGCGAACACGCATGCGTTGTAGCCGTTTACCGCGCTGTCCACGATCCGCTGCCCAATCGTGTCGTACACCAGCTGCTGCGGACTCTGGCCGTCGAAGCAGTGGTCGAAGGCAAACAGCTGCGGGCGCAGCACCGGGTCGCCGACCAGCTGCGGGGTCAGCACGTCCAGAACGATCGTTGGGTTGCTATCCTTCTCATCCTCCTTCGCGGGCAGGATGCGCACCACGTTGCGTTGGCCCTCATCCCGCGGCAGAAAGGGTCGTGCGCGGACGCTCACGGTCACAGTCGACGTGGTCGACACCGCTGCCGCGGTCTGCTTGCTGCCCCCCGCCGATCGCATGCTGGCGATCTTTGCGTGAAGGAAGTCTGGGTCGCTTCACGTCGACAGAAAAGCAATACTTATGTTTCTTCCCGGGGTCCTCCCCTTCAGATGCGGTTCAACCGCTTGTCGTTATGTTCAACAACGACCCCGAAACGGTTCTGCTTCCGGGCCGCTGCTAAAAACGTGTCTGGTGTGCTGGTCCGAGCGGGAAGGCAAACGACTGCGCTTCCTCCTCCCGCGACCTTGCCGCGCATGGGCAAATCGTGCCCTCTCGGCGGCACGGAGACCTGCTGTCCGCGCTACTTCTTTCGCGCTGCTTCAAAAATCAAACCGAGCCATGAAAAACATACCGCGCAAAAGCAAAACAGTTGCGTTAAAGGGCGGAAAGAAAAGTTTTCACGCGGGTCGTGGAAACCAACATTTTGAAAAAAAAAAAGATCATCTTTGCCTTTGGATACTCTCATTAAAAAACCGAAAAATCGGATCCTTCGTTCGTACTTCCTCCTCATCTACTTCATCTCTCACACTGAAAACAAATCCCATCCTCAATATCTCACTGTCATGTATTCCCCCCCTCGGTCTGGATCTTCTTCAAAAATTAGCAAATACTATTTCAACACATGGAAAAAAAAGCCGTAGGAAAGAGTCGCAGAAGCGAATCTCATACTCAGCTCCCTTCGCCAAACAAGTGATATTGTTGAGTAGCACTAGCAGTGCCAGTAGAAAAATGCGCGATTAAAAATGTTTTCGGATTTTTCACGATCAAGGTGGGATAAACCAAGTACAGAGGAGCTCGGTCACTTATCGTGCGGGAAAAGAAAATAGTTCTCTTCTGATCTACCCCGGGTACTTTCTTCCCCTTCTTTCATCCGCGAGCACCCCGAGCTCCACCTGAGTACAATTTATCATGGGTCGGGACCACTACTGGACGCCTCGCGTTCCTCCAGGGATGTCCGGAAGTTGGCACTAATTTTGTACGTGGCTTGGCTTGCGTTTGCCTTTGCCGTGGCTCGTCCTGTCTCTTCCGAATTACCTGACGCCCCCCCTCGTTCCGGCACCGGATCTCCTATGCTCAACATGGAGCCGGAGGCCCGTATGCTGCGCACGCCGCCCTGCAGGGGCCGCATTAGCCGCCCTTTATTCCCTGCGCCCACGGCCAAGCTGCCCTTCTCCCGGGAACTCATCATGTCCATGGCCGCGGTCAGGTTGGCGCACTGTGTCAGAAGCTTTTCGTACTTCGATTTCGCGTCGCGAAGTGAATTTTCCAGTGCCGCGATGCGCTGGTCCTTTCGCACGACCTTCTTCTCGTTCACCTGGCACTCGACCTTCAGCCCGCTGTTCTGGGAAACCAGTTTATGGTACATCACCGTCAGCTGCTCCAAATTCTTATCCAACTGGCTAACTTTGCGCTTCAAAGGCCGGTCACCGTCCTTCAGCTTGTCATGTAGGTCCGCAGCGCGCTCCCGCTCGCTCGCAAGCTCCATCTGAATTTATCGGTTTTTCATGATTCAGGCACAAGAAATGATAAACCACATGAACGCTCTCGGTCTTTTCTCTAGAAAATGCAAATGAAAAACGCCCGATGCTCAAACAAAAACGGCCAGCTAGTACCTCGAGCTTCGTGACGGCGGCTTCTCGCTCGCGCAAGAGCGAGTGCATTTCGCCCTCTCTGTCTTGTTGTGCGAGTTCGTTTTCGCGCGAGAGGCGGATGTTGCCCTCTGCCAGGTCTTTCATCACGGACAGCACGACCTTGCAGCTCGCGTCGACAATGTCGTCGTCGGCAAGCAGTTCGCGGGAACAGATTTGCAGGATGTTCGCTGGAGCCGTTGCTCTCTCGTCCTGCAGCTTTCCGGCGATGACCTGCATGCCTTTCACCTTTTGCTGTTCGCACTGCTCCTTGGCCTCCGCTACCTCGGCCTTCAGGTTCTTCTTCTCTAGCTTCAGCGACTCGTTTTCGGCTTTTTGTGTAGCTAGGTCCGCCTGCAGGCGCGCCAGTTGCGACTGCAGCTCGTCGCGCTCGTACGAGACCGCTTGCAGTTCCGTCTGGGTTTCCTGCAGCTTCTGCTGGGACGCGAAGGCCGCCTTTTCTGCCTGCTCGACGTCGGCGCGCAGCTCGACGTTTTCCCGCTGCAGCTCCGCAAGCTCCTCTTGCTGCTGCTCGCTCAGCGCTTGCGCGCCACTACCTGGCTCCCCGACGTCCCCTTCCGTGCCGGACTCGACCTGCGCCCCGTCGCTGGAGCCGTCCGGGATGGGGATGCCATTGGTGCTCAACAGGCCCTCCAGCGCCTTGACGCGGTTCTTGGACCGGGCAACAATCTCGCGAAGCTGCACCACCTTCGCGTTCAAAGCCTCCACGCCTGTTGTAGTCGGAGATAAAGAAGTTCGTGACAATAAAATGGCTTGTACGGTCATAAACGACACCATGCGCAAAGATTGCAACAGCCTTGTTACGTACGTCGTACTGGCAAAATAAATGAGGAGCGCAAACGAAAACAAAGAAAAATATACTGAGATCCTCATTAACGACGGCTCGGTTCTTGATCATCTTTGCGCGCTGCCCAAATCGTAACGTGCTCAGCGTTTCTGCGTCGTTGGCGGAGGAAGGCGAGACCGTGATTATTAGTGTCGTTTTTGCGTTACCTAGTATATTTTTTTCCGAGCAGTCGTGAAGCAAAACTCAATTCAGGTGCTGTCCGGGGATCTACTTTTCGTCCTGCAAAGAGCATATTCTACTACCTGCTCAGAAACACCATGCACCAGACTCAGTCTAACTATCAAAAGGCCGCGAAGCCAGCAGTATGCAAAATATACCTCCTAAACTCTCGGACAGCAAGCGCGTGAGCTTGCTGTCCCTGTACGGCACGTGGCTCTTCCCGGGCTCGGTCAGCGCGTTGATCACGTTTCCCAGGGCGGACAAGCTCTTGTTGATCATTTTTGCCTCCTCCAGTCGACTCCCGGTGGCCCCGGTCCGCTGGATCTTCTCCGAACCGGCCAAGTCGACCAAAAAGAGTTTTCCGCGCTTCACGGCGTTTTTCACAGTATCCTTATTCTCCACGGTGAGTTGGAAAATCATGTGCGACCGCGAACTCACCGCATTCATATTTGTGGCGCTGTCGTGGACGTGATTTTCATTTAATTTTCGGGGAAATCAAGAAGCATGGGACTCACGATTGAGTTTCTAATGATTTTGATCGCAGTGCGGGAATGAATAAAACGCAAGCAAAGGACCGTTCTTTTCAAAAACCAAATATACCCGACGGTCCGGTTGTACTGCGCTTGTGATAGCGCGTCGAAGATCTCGTTTTCGCTTTGCACGTAACTCTCGGTGGCACCGTCTATGTACACGCCCTTGTCGGGGCGCTCCTTAATCTTCAAATTATCCTTTCCGGCTCCCCCGGCGGCGGTACCGGAAGGGTCTAGCAGACACCGAATTTTTTCCATGTACAGTTCGACCATAGAGACCTTCACGAGAAACTCTTGTGTGGGCGGCGCGGAATAGATGGCGTCGAATATCGTCCATACCATGCGCGGAATCACGCCCTGCAGGTTCTCGTCAATCATGTCCGGGCCCTGCATCGTGTACCTGTGTCAGAAACAGATTCAAAATTTACAAAGGTGACTTACTTTCTAGGCTGAGGCCCAGCCCAGAAATCCAACAACTGAGCGTGTCCACCCGTTGAATAAGGACGACACCACGGCATGTTTATTATTGCAACGAGAGCAAGAATCAATTTTATTTTTGAATTTGCACATCATTTCGCAGCATACGAAGTACGTTTTTCCGCTGGCTGTTTGTCCGTAAGCAAATACGGTTCCGTTAAATCCCTCCATGACGGACTTGACGGTCGGCAGGGCCGCGTACTCGTACACTTTTTTCTGCGGTGAGTTCGTCGGAAACACACGGTCAAAGTGGAAACTGTACTGGTTCGAAGCCGTACTGTCCTTGTTCACTCCGGTCACAGCACCGAGGCGACAACTGATGAAGCCCTCATCGGTTTCCTTCGTGTCCACGCAAAACCCCTTGAGTTCCTTCTCGCTCAGGGGACGCACGCGGCAGCACACCCGCACGTTGTCCGAGCTACTGCTCCCACCGATTTCCAACGACATCTTCGTTTTATTCGGGCAGACTCGGCAGACAGGAAGGAGTCCGGGTGTTTTATTTCCTTGCGATATCTGGAAGGGAAATGTCAATGTGTACGCACCACGACAGCAGGATCGCTGTACTGACGACTGCTGCTCCAACCTATTGCTGCTGAGGTACTTACTGTTCCGTCGCACTTTTCAATGGCGATTTTCCTTTCTTCACCAAGTGCCGTCGGAGCCTCCGGGGCCGTGTTTTTTCAAAGCCGAATCGTACTGTAGAGCAACCTCGCTGGTGTCAGTTGATGCAGCACCTCCGCGGCGCGATCTGCTAGCTTGGGTTACGTTACCACGCAAGCAAAAAATGACTCGGAAAACGATCCTGGAGTAACTATCCGGAGGAGGTTACAATTGGCGCTGATGTCGTCGACATGCTGGAGGGCTGAGGCTAGGCCACGATTATGCCAACTGGCCGTTCGCTTTTGCTTCTTTTGTAATCTGTAAGAGCAGGACAAAACAAGAAGTTCTGTATAAAAATGTCAAGTACGCGCACTGACAGGGTTCAAGTGGTCGCTCTCAGCCTGTAGCTACTATGAACGGCATCCTTCTAAGCAGAAGAAGGCTTCATCCCTCGAACTACCTGTAGTCTAGTTCGCTCTGGTGCGTGTGGTCTTCCCCTGGTGAAAGCCCTTTGAAAGTTTCAAAAAAACGAAAATAACACAAAGAAATCAAAACGCCAGAGGGAATATTGCGTAGGGCTTTCGACGTTGTCGTGCTCTTGTGTAGTTACAACGCGAGCGCTTGGCTTAACGTCAGAGAGGAAAAATTATCTGCATGGTACCAATACGTTCTGACCAGGGTAGACTATGATTGAGTGTGAGTCCTGTGTAAATCTGACGAAGGGTCCATGAGCAGAGCAAAACGAAACAAACAGAGCAGTCAGTGTCCTGTCGCGAAAGACATTTCTTCCGTACGGCTTGACGAAACAAGCACAACTGACAATGAACGACAGGGAACAGAAACAACGCACGAAGCTAGCAGGCTATCATGTGTACGACAAAGCAATTTTATTTTCAAAATGTATGCACGTGACCGACACCTAGAAGCGCACGAGAGTCACCGAGGATAGGACACGAATCCTGCAAGGAAGTGCACCTGGCAGGGCAAACCGACTACTTCATCCTGGCTGTACCGAGTAGCTCTTACAAAACCGAGACAGAGACGAATTCCGCTACATGGAGGACATTCATTTGCACGACGAGTTCTTCGATATCCTAGCCACGAACACCAGAACTTTCGCACAGAGCCAGAACCGAGTACGTCCTCTCGATCGATTACATCAATTGTCATCCCACACGGAGTGCGGTTCCCGTTTGCGAAATATTCTGGTACAAGAAGCGGCAGCAGTTCTTCTTTCCAATACTTTATTGTGACAGGTACTCCTTTCAAACAATTTCCATCAATACAGCACAATGGGACGCTGCAGTCGTGTCACAAAGTGTTCTATTGCTGGTCTACTTTCTTATCACCTCTTACTTTGCGCAGTCTGGATTTCAAAAAAATCCGCCAGGACCACACAGACAAACTGCACCACCCGCACCAGCATGACGACAAGCCTTATCCGCTCTGCTTCTTATTCGACCCCGGTGGCGGCAGGGGGCTGTTCCGAGTCGTGGTGGGAGTTGCAGCGGACGCGGAGGACGTCGCCGAGCCACTTTTTCTCTTCGGACTGGGACTGCTTGCGGGTTTTTTCTTGTAGGTGCGTGGTTTCTGCTGCATGGTGTCCCTCCACTCGTGGAAAGCGTCCCACAGGGAGGCCGAGTAACTGCCCATGCGCAGGGAGTTCATCACTTTGAACTCCTCCCGGAATTGAAAGTTCTCTTCAAACCCAATTTGCAGCGTGAACTCCGCGCGGTTCAGAGGCGACTGGGCGGGTGGGGACTTGGGCTCTACCTCCTTCAAGTTCGGAAACGGTTCCGGCTTTTCCGGAATCGCAGGCCATCCTGTGGAAAACAAAACCTGCTTTGTGCAATGAAAGCAACTCTCTGTACAAAGAATGGGCTCTACTACACAGCGGCGCATCAAGGCGGCACCTCGAACCCAACTCCAAGTCAGTAAGTCGCGATAGCAAAATTCACTTCTGCTGCCCCGAGACAACATTTCATGTTCGTTTTCGCATACTCACTTGAAGGATAATTATCTGTGTAGATATTCATTCAGCTGCCTGGGAATTGACCAAAACGAGCATGCTAGTAGTTGCTTTCCGTGGCAAACCCATTGAAATACGAGGGCTTGAAGCAGCTGCAGCTGAACATGCAAGACTTGTTGCATTGAAATCTAGTACTTTCGCACAACTTCAGGTTAATGTCACACAGGATACGAGCAGGGGCTTCGCTACCGGAAGGCGCTCCAGTACATCTACATCGAGGGCGTCCTCCGGCCGCTTTTGTTCCTATCAGGTGGTACAACATCCCCTCCCTCCAGACGAAGAAATACTGCCCGGACAACTCACAGTCATGCTTCTGCAAAAAAAAAGAGCGTCGCCATGTATTCTAGCATAAAGCTGCACTTATCGGACCACGACAAATGACGGAGGAGGGGAGTTGTAGTATATGATATTTGCCGCACGGCGACCGGCAGTGGAGGGCTGCAAGAAAGTGCGAGTTGTAATAAGTTGGAGTTGGGACAAACGGAATACTTATCTTTCTTTTCCCAAACATGTTCGCCCCTCCAACTTTGGAGCAAGAAGACTGAAATTGTTCATTATGCATCGCATCATAAAAGAGGCACCCTTTTTGAATGTAAACAAATAATGCATGGTACTCTGGCTGAAATTTTCTGTCGTATTTTTCTTCCATTTTCTCCTGCTTGTGCGAAGCCAGTGTGCGCTCGAGGTTCTGGATCTTTCGCACCAGCTGCTTCTTCTCTTTCTGCCACTGCGCACGCTCCAATTCGTGTCGCTGGATCGGTATTTTCGGTTGCATTTCACTATCTTTCTAAAACAAAAGCGAAAACTTGCATGTCTTGAATACTAGCGCGCAACTACGATTTGTTTCTATGCGCGTTGCGTGACGACTCAACCTGTTTGTTGAATAAAATAGATGTCATGATATACCTTTTTCTCTTGTGCTTCATCCTGCGCTTGTCGGTACTGCTCCACACTCCGCTGCTTGACGATCGTATCCCAGGAAAAAAGTGTTACAATTACACATTTGTAGTCAATTCAGCAACGCAAATTTCTCTGCATGAGAGAGAAAACTTGCAATACAGATATCCTAGGGGAAAACATCTATGAAACGAGGCTTCTATGCGTATCCGGCATGACAGAGCTGGTCTGTCTTGCTTGGCCTGCAACACAATGTGTAACTGTATCACTTTTGCCTTGCGATAGATCGGCGGAGTCGGAGGTGGCTCCGTGACCGACTCCAGCACGGGTGGCCACATTCGCGGCACAAGCAGTCGCTTCTTGTTTTCTCTTTATCCTCTGCGTCTATTGCTCTTTAAAAAAAACACACGGGTACAATCATCGTCATTACCTGCAATGAAGTTGCTTGGATTTGAGATACTAATGAATGTGATACAGTGCTGAAGAAGTAAATGAACTTCGTAGAATAGAAGACTATCCACAACTGCGCTGACAGACAAGTGACCCAATTTAGGTGCACCGAGCCGCGAACGATCTTTTCTTTTAGTCTTCATCCAGCGATGGAAAGAACAAGACGAATCCACGTTGATACGACCCACGATTTTCATTTTCAAAGGTGCTGCTGAAGAGACTGTACAACTAACAAACACAGTTCACGACCCGGATACTTGATGAGAAAATTGCACGTAACGAACCGCGACAAGAATCTAGGCACGTGAGCAGAATTTTTCTCTTTGCACAAATACAGACGACAAGAAAACTACACACACAACCGAAAGAGATGCAGTTGATTTTTCTGTGAACTTGACAACTAAAATGACATGGCGCAGCCCGGTCGCACCACACTTTTGCACACAATCCGTTGTGTACGGAAAGCACCGATAAAAAACACCGACTCACTCCATCAGGATTTTTCAAGCGCCGAGTGTAGGTAGAACGCTCGCGATATGACCAGAGACTTCTCCCGTTGCTACTGGCGTTGAATGTTGTTTTTTGCCTTTGCAGCTTATCTTGCGCATTGCGAAATGCCAGAGCGAGAGTTTTTTATTCAGTACAGCTAAAGACATAGAATCTTTTCAAACGTAGCATCCGCTCTGTGAAATATCTGTTCCTCGCAAAACCGCCGCATCAAGCACGAGTGAATCACGCTCGGTTGTCTTGCTCGTACGGACACGGAGAGCCTCCGGGAAAGAAACAAGAGTCCTGCTTCGCCCTCGACGGGTCCAAGTTCAGTGGACGGCAAACCGATCGCCTCGCACGGGCCGCTCTCTGTGCTGCGAGGCACTGAGGAGGAGGACCACTCCTGCCGTCGCCCCCGAATTTTGTTATGATTTGGAGCCGACTGCCATTTCTCTCCGTCCGTGGTGGGTGCGTCGGGTCGATCGTCTCGTCTTGTGCGGTCGCATGTATTTTCCTGCCTGCAGAGGAGCACTTTCTTGCTGGTCGCAAGTAGGCGGACTCGCTTTATTCATCCCCTGTGGCGGCGTTGTCGTATGAATTTGCCATTTACTTCTGCTCGGTCGTCCGCGCGAACCTGCGCTTCAACTCGTCCGCCTACTGCGTGCCGACTCGCTCCTTGGGTGTCGCGTGATCGTGGCCGTCCCATGGCTGCGAAGTAAGTAGTCCCATCATTTCCAAGAACCCGAACACTAGCTACTTCATACGTCGAACTCTGTTTCCTAGTAGCTGGTAAACACCACACATGAAACACCACGATGAGCAAACCGGCCAGGTCCGTCCGCGGTCGTTCCCTTAGTGGCCAAGGCGACCTGCCGAACGAGGTTGATCGGAAATGCAGACCAGTTGCAAAAGCGCCGACCACGAAGAGCTGCAAGGGGACCGCCTCTAGGGGAAGAAGTGCTGTTCTTTAGGACGCTTGTTCATTCGGTTTCTTGTCGTTGTCTCGATTTGCCTGCAAGCCGCGTTCGTAGATCTTCTCTTTCACGCAAACACCGACCAGCGGTATCGTGTTCAAAAAGTGCACCACTTCGCGAAAAATCCGAGGCCAAGGTCGGTTTTGCCACTCGTCGATGATGAGCGGCCTAAAGAAGGATTTCGTAGGAAGGCAGTTGAGTGATTTTTGCGTCAAAGTACATAATTTTTGTGTAGTTGAGGACAGACTGTAGTTGACGCACACTCCGTTCGACCGATCAGACATGACAGCTGCGGAGACAGTTGAAAAACATATCCCGTACGCCAGGACACATTGGCGGGGCACCTGAGGTACGACAAGTCCAAAATTGGATCGAGTAGAACTACTAGCTACGGAAGCCATTTCGTTTCGTGTGTATCGGTTGCACACCTCAAAAAGTAGTACAGTTTCACCACTAACCCGAATCATATTGATGTATTTGTACCTTGTCCGTAGGGGCGCATGGCTCCGCCGGCCATCGGGATTTTCGCAAGCCTCACACCGTGGATATCCGGCGTATCCAGCGAAATCTCACCCGTAGAAACCAATTGCGCAATTTCACGCCCGATCTCGCGAAAAAAGGGCTCCACGTTTGCACCTGGAAAGTTTCGATTTTCGGATAGGTGAAGATTTTCATAAAACGAAATGGCTTGGCCCTCCAAACCGGACAAAGGTCAAACTCTGTTAAATCATCCTTCACTCAGAAACATTTACATTTCTGAAAATTTTCAAGGAAAATAAATACCGCTATAGGCGCTGGTCTCGACGTACTTCATATTGGCAGCCGATGCGTAGTCCCTGGCTTCGGATTCTGACACTTGTCGGCCGGGGGTGTGCGACACGATCGAGTCCGAGTTAGCCAGGTCCACCTTGTTTCCGACTAGCACTTGGATCAGCATCCGGTTCTGCCTGCCACAGGTCTCATGGATCTCCCGCAGCCAACTAGAAAGCCGCGTGAAGGAGCCTCGGTCACAGAGGTCGAAGGCGAAAATAACGGCGGTCGCTTATGGAAACGAAAAACTCCCTCGTCCCAATATTCTTTTCTTCAAAAGGGCGCTCTTTCAAAAATCCGACACAGCGCGTCTGTTGCTGAATTAGCGTACACGACAATAAATCAGCTTTGGCTTGCTGCAAGAGCAGAGTGGAGGCATTTTCTGTGCCTGTTTAGCTCTCCTGCAGAGGACCTCTTTGCACAAGAAGAAACAAACCTTCGCGGATGCAAAATGGTCTTCGTTTTCCCTGTTTGCAATTTGTGGTCGCAAAGCAACATCACAAGTTTCGCTTTTGGCTACGGGGAGGGAGTGTTTTTCCTCAAGATATCGCCCCCTTGAACAATTCCTTCTGCAACGCACGCATCGAGGGCCCACCGCCGACGTCGGTCAGAACCATGTGTATCTGCAAGAATTATTTATGCGCAATCGGTTACTTTTTGAGTGTTTACTATGGTTATGAATGAGCGACGTACATGATCGGCTTCATGTGTTATCTGGTGCCTACAACCACCCACTCGCTCCCACAACAGATCGAACTGCGGTTGCAATGAATCATGACCTCTGCGAACGGAGGAAGAATTACTGGTGAAGAAAACGAAAAAAACACGTATTTGCGTAAAAAGTTTTTACCCTTCTTTTCCTGCCGAACTCGGAGTCCACATCGAAGTGCCAGACATTCGTTTGATGCCCGATCGTGATGTCCTGCGTCCCTGCGCTTTTGTGAATCAATCTTGATACCAGCGAACTTTTGCCCACGCCCGCCTCCCCGACCACGAGCACCCGCACCTCAATCGGCGCTGCATCAGACAAAGATGCGGAGGCAGCCATGTTTTACGAAGTTTCTGCTTCTTGATGTTCCAGGTATGGTAAAAAACTACGTGAAAACAAGTCCAAATCGCACTCGCTCTCCGAAAAAAAAAACTACCCACTCGACGTCAATTGTCTCCTGCGCAGGTGTGTGAGAGGAAAGGTTTACGATCTGGGATCGACGGCTATATCCCTTTGGGTCCTTGATGGTTGTTTGGAGAAAAAACGAGGACGTAGAGGACGTGCTAACAGGTAAAGGACGACCGTATCTGTAAGTCTTGTTGGAATGGCAACCTCTAAGTGATTACGGACGATTGGTGCAATCTCTCAGATTCAACGCAGAAATGAAAATACCGAGAAAGAGGTATACAAATCTTTCCTACTTTGCAGCATGCACGACTCCCGGACGTACGACTTGTTAAACGAACACATATGTCTGTTTGGAAAAAACGTTTCTGCGCTTTGGGGTCAGTCGGAAAAATTTATGATGGTGTACGCTATCTGTCCAAACACGTCTTCTAGACGCTGGCGAGTGCCGAACGACAACACGATGTTAGATCTGCGCACAGCGCAGGGAACAGAGACGAGTAGAGTGGCGCGTCGCCGCTCATATTTCACAGCATCAGCCGTTATCTCCTTATTCAAAAATTCGTCCGTGAAGAGCTACCCGCGCGAACAAGGTCATCCAGAGTACGTAGAGCGCGCCAAAGAGGAACATGTGCGGGCCTTTGATGACGATAGTACCATCCGGCCTGGAGGCTAGCACGACCGTGACGATGTAAAACACAAACACGTTAAGGAGCTGCGACTTGGCCGCCAAACGCACCAGGTAGTCGTGTCGCCCGATCTCCACGGGCTCGCCGCCGACGAGCACGGCCACCAGCCAGGAGCAGCCGAGTCCCAGACAAATGTTGGCGATCTGCGACCCAACGCAGGCGGAAACCGCCATGGACCCGAGTCCGCGCTTCGCCACCGTCACCGAATTAATGGTGTCCGGAATCTCCGCGCCGACTGCCACCAGACAGAGGCCGAAAAACGCCATCAAGCTGGGGACCTGCAACGCGTCCACCCAGTCACAAGAAACGTCGGTGACAATGTAGGAGAAAAAACTGATCCAAGAGAAGGACACAAAGAACGTCACGGCGTAATACCGTTCGTGCACCTCTCCGGCGCGGCAGTCCGGACAGGTCACCCGCAGACCGAATTCCACGGGAAGCAGGCACAGGTGCAAGCCCTTCCGAATCCTGCTGGCGGCGGTCGACGGGGGCGCACCCGGACCTAAGCAACACACTCCTTTCCAACACCGACTGCTGGCCACGTAGTTGCGCCACCTCCTCACACAACACCGGCGCGTTCGTCTGAAACCTCTGACGCATCTCCTCGACAGAACAAGCACGCATGTCCGTAACCTCCGCGTGGGGGCACTGTAGTTGACGTCTTCTGCATTTATTTCTTCGTAATTGTAGAAAAGGTCGCTGTCGACGTCATCAATTAGGTCCTCTTCTTCTGCGTCGTCGAATCGCAAAATGGCAGCTTCACGAGCACTTCCAGTCGACCCGGTGTGCTGACTTTCGGGCGAAAGCGGGCTGGCCTGTGCCGCTGGTGCGCCACAAACCGGGCGATCGTAGATGGCGGCATACTTATCGTCTACCATGAGGCTATAGTCCGTCGCATTTCTCGTACCGCTGGGAGCCGTCGCCTTTTGCGACCGAGGGGGTGTTGACCCCGAACCTGTTCCGTCGGTCGAAGCTGGAGCGGGTAACTGCCGCGTCGTGCTAGGCGAAATAAGCGCTTCGGTCACGGACGCGGTGGTCGAAGAATCCGAGCCAATGGAGAGAAACGAACTCAGCACCTCGGGGACAGACGCAGAGTACGATGAAGAAGCAGGTGCACCAACATCCGCACTACTTCTTGTGAACGTGCTGTCAACCACCTGAATATGATCTTGATGCTGAGCAGAGCCGCCGGGATCTAAGCCGGGTCTGCTACTGCTCGCGAGCTGGCTGAGCTCCGTCTCCTCCACACTGATAAAACCCACCTGCCGTGGCTCCGAACTGGTACCCGTGTCGTCCTCGCCGCGCAGGAACTGACGCCGCGCCCGCACCAGCATACCGAGGTAGGACACGTACAGGAGCAAGAGCGACACGGCGGAAAAACACGAGGCTTCGCGCTCATGTAGGGCGTAGTTCAACACAAGCAAAGCGGCCGCGTAAAAAAACACGTCGCGCCGCAGTACCCCGCGCTTTAGGAACAGGGCCCGTGGTGCGTTCGCCTCCCGCTTCGGGGCGAACCACACGCAAAGCGTCGGAATGAGCAGAAACGCAATGAACCCCGACCCCAGAATGCCACCAACGCCGAGGTCGGCCGGGGACGCAATGTCCTCGCCGAAGGCCGATTCCTTCGTGAGTGCGCGTGTTGTTCTCGGTAGACTCAGATATGTCACATCGTTACTTCGTTGATGCTCCGTCTGGTCCTGTGCGCTTCGATAGGTGGAGATTGCGTTCACGGTAATTTCCGGGATTGCGGAGCCAAACGCCATGAAGCTGGCCCCGGCGACATCCTCCGGGACCTTGTTCCGCGTGCACAGCGTTTCCATCGAGTTGCACAAGTGGTCCGCGGCTAGAGCCAGGCCCACGAAAGCGTAGGCGAAAAACACCAGCTGCAGGGAACGCCGGAAAAAGATCGCTCCGGTTTCGTTCGAGAGCCACTGGGATGGGTGAAAGACGCCGCTTTCTGTTGCGGAGGCTGCTTCCACGTGCACCGCCGGGGCAGCAGAACTCGAGGATGCAGGGGAATCATTGGGTTCCCGAGTACCAGAACTTCCTTCGACATCTTCCTCATGCGTCTTTACTTCAGCACCCGTTGGTGGAGCCGTGTCAGACGGGGGCTGTTCGTCTGTTCTCGTGCCTGTTGACAGTAACGCAGGTGGTCTCAGTGTGGTCGTGGCTTGTTCTTCAGTCTTCGGAGCAGGTCCGCCTGTGGTTGCTCCACTGACGGCGGGATCTTCCACGACCTCCTTGTTACCACCCTCCCTTCTGGAGGTGAGAGCATGCGTTTTCGGTATGCTGGTTGTTTCATCCCTCTCGTCCCGATCATCGTCCTGCGACAGGGACGGCAGATCCTGCGCGGAAACGCCTGCGGAGTTGGCGGACTGCCAATGCTCACTAGGCTCCTCGGATTGACCACTGGTCGAGGCAGATTCAACACGACCGGACGAGCTCGTTGTTCCATTTTGATATTGATTTTCAAAAGTCGTATTGTTCAACTTCTGCAGCGGAAAAAGAGATGGCAATAACGCTGTCGCAGCCGTCGCTTCAGAAGAGAAAGACTTAGAACTTCTTATCCGATCTGCGGAACTTTTTATGGGTACTAGCGCAAGTCGGAAGAAGATTAGGACTACTGCTCTACAGGAAGCCAATCTCGATAAAGTCATCCTTTCCTATTCTCCGACAGCTACAGCTGCATCTTTTCATCTACTTACATCAAAGCACCAGCCTGCAGCTACCCCGCACTATCATTTTAAGCGAAACGCACATGGATCGCGTCACTACCATCAGGCAGAAAGTTCAGAAAGGGACTGTTCGACAAGGAAACTTTGTAATCGACCGAGAGAGACTCTTATTGGTTCCTGCGAAAAATGATTGTCAAGAAAAAAATTTTTCCGACCTGAGAACACGCTTCTCGAAGGTCTACTTGAACATCTTCCTGCTTTGTGTTTTTTTTTCCGAACCTTCCATTTCTATCAAAATTTTAGCGCAAATCACTCGATGTCCGCCATCCTGGTCGCTACCACTCAGGGTCCCGACCCGCGTATCATGGTCAGTTTCAACACAAAAATTTTCGGTACTGTAGCCCGCGCCTCATGCGACAGGCCATGCGCATCGGATAGTACGGATGTTGCTCGTGTTCCTGTGCAAATAAAACTGCGGTGACTGCAAGCATCCTCTCGCTAATGCGACGACCTGCGCGCCCTTGGACCGAAAACTCATGCTTTTGTGGCCATCGCTCGCAGAGGCTCTGCGGCGCCACGTTTTCGCAGTAGCGTTTCCCGGGACTATGTCTTGCTATGCGAAGTTCAACTGCGCCTGAAGTTCTGCTAGCTGGGCCTCCTCGTCTGCAGCAAGATTTGCACTGGCGGCGGGCTGATTTGAAGAAAGACGGACGCTTGTACATCAAACAGACATGAAAAGAAAACACGTTTGCAACCTGCTGTAGAGAGCGCTGCGGTAGTTAGTAAATTGTACCTTTGCTGATGCGGGTGCTGCGGTTGCCGCTGCTGGTTGCGAGGATGAAGGTATCGTTTTCGCGTTTAAGAGGTCTTCTTCGAGTAGCTGGGCGGATAGCTGGTCCAGCTCCTCGTCTAGGTCCATATCGCCCCCAATTTGGTCCGCATCTGAGCAATGATAGAGATACAAGCTGGGGAACAAGGTCATTTTCACGTTAGAACCAAACGCAAACGACAACACAGCAGTTACCACACTTTTCTCATGCAGGAAAAAAATCACTATACTCTGCGCAAACAGGTCCGACACTTCGTTGCTGAAATCGTTCTGCTCTGCAAGATCGTCGAAAAGCTGCTCCACCTGAGTTTGAGATAAACAATAACAACAAAAATCCCAGTCTTCTGGTGAATTACGTCCCATGCTATGGAATTCCGGCGCGCCTGCAGAAATATCGAAATGTCTTCAACTGCGTGAATCATAAGCGACAACGCAGAGTACCTTGTCGGCATTCATATCTTGCGCTATCTTTTTCTGCATCGCAAGCCCTTGTTCCATGGCTCGCACTGCCGTCATATTGGTTGTCGCGTTTTCTAGCTGCCTGTGATAGAAATTTTTTGAGAGATGGATGCAAAAAAGAAAAAGAACTTTTTTTACAAAACTGCTTGATCTGGTCGTCGTCGATACAAAGTCGATACATGTTCTCCCGGAAAAACACTGATTGTGAAGGGTAAAAGTGATGAAGAAAAGAGTACAGGCATTGATTTTCCAGGGTGAGTATCTGGTTGTCAATCTGCTGTGCGTTTTTGGTCAACGCCTGCTTGCGCAGCAGGGCCATTTTGGCCCCGTTTTTGTCCTTTTTTCTGACCTTGTCCCGTACACTCTCTTCAAGCTCCGCTACTTGTGCGTCCATGTATTTTCTCCTCTTCTCGAGCGCTTCGATATCCCCCCGCAATCTCTTGATCGTGTCTGCTGCCTCGGCCCCCAAGCTCTTTGCCGGCTTCTCCTCCTTTTTCTTCTTGCTTCCGAAGAACAGATTCATGGTGTGTTCGTCTTTGTTCCTGCGAAAAGTAACAAAGACCACGCGGATGTCTATTTCCGATAAAGCAGAGGCTGAATCGGATCTCGATTCCTCTTTCAATCAGCAACAGCCTGGCCCGCTATCCCTGAAATGCTCGAATCCTTTTTATGCTTTTCTAGACAGAGCTTCTACCTGGTGTGCGAGGTTCTACTCGGATCTTCGTAAGGTCTTTCCGGCGTGAGAAGTGACTGATTTTTGGACGCGTACGCAACCTGCAGCTGCTACAAATTCCGCGTGCCGCTCAATTTGAGGTGGTGGTGGATGTCAAAGGGGTAGAAAGGTCGGACGGGTCGTCCGCAATCGCGCAGCGCTTTGTACCGCAAGTGGGAGTTGTATCAAATTGCTGCCACGGTCAACGACCAAGAAAGGCTTTCCGTTGCTCGCGATCTCGTGAAGGCGTGTCTTCCTTAGGGCGCACCAAAGGTAGGTCCTCAACGTAGCACGCTAGCGGCGTTCAGGAGGAAGGCCTGGCACGAAAATCCTCACAGTATGAACGCCATCGCGGTCAACCTTCTCCTGCGAGCCGCATCACAGATTTACCAGCGTGTAGACAAACATTGAGATGAAATAGGCCTTGTAACAGGCGTGACAAAACAAAAAGCAGCTTTCTTTACAACTTTCTTCACACACGATAAAGCGCACGGGAAACCAATCCAACAGCTCTTAAGCACAAAAATTTTCTAAAGTCCTACTGCTGCCGGAGTCTTGGGCGAGAATGACTAAAAAAAGAAAAACACCGCAATCTTCTACTTCCAGAGCGAATCAACATATGCAGAACCTGTGGCACGGTGTCTCGACTATCTATCTGATTTTGTTCGATTTTGATACAAGTGACCCACGTGCCAACTTTGCACGAATCTAATGGAACGGTGAAGCTGAACTATTTCAGCAATTGTGCACCAAAGTCTATGGTGCAGGCTTTCCTGAAATAAAAGCGCGACCCTGCCGCTGAACACTTGCAAATTACAGTACTGGAGGCAGTAGTGGTTTTGATGTTCGCACTTCATTATGTGATTGTCGCTTGCTGTAAATGTCGTTCGGATTCCTTTTTCAGAAAGGGCGAGTCAGCCTGTCGTCCTCGCTTTATCGTTTTGATGGATAAGTACTTAACAGTACAATCACAATGTCGCACGAGCAATCATACCACACAGTTTACGCACCCAGCGCACGCCTTCAAGAAATGATCAAGCGCCACCAGCAGCACCACACGCTGTAGCGTCTGCTACCCTCTGCGTAGTTTTTGCTTGTTTCTCAGTCGCGTCGCAGCTATTCGGCACTATTTCTACGATGATTTTCAGCTTCTCCATACCCCGCCCGGCGACCACGACACTTGTCGTGCCAGCATCGTCTCTTCTTGATTCTAGAATACACAGCGCCTGAATTTCCGTCACAGACGTGCGGGACGAGGCCACAAGGGTTAGCGGCTTCACCGAAGACGATCTGTTGTGCGCTTTCCCGACCGTTGCGGAAGATGATGAGCACCTGTAAGATTGGAGCATCTCCCTGCAGCAATACACCCGGACTACGCGATCCCATCCCGCGGTGACCAACAGTTGTCGTGGTTCATCATAAGCGACACACTTCAAGGCGCACGCGGAAATATGGCCCCTTGTGTTTGCGATTTCGACCGCCGGCTGTTCTGGCCATGCAGCTTTATTGGTGGCATGCGCAAACACGTCGCCATCCTGTTTCTCGAAGAAAGGGCGCAGGATGTAGCACATCCCATCGTCGCAGGCAGCCGCGATCAGTGGCGTTTGATTTTCTGTAGAATTTTCCGGTGCTTCTGCTTTCATAATTGTGACCGCACATACCGCATTTACCGAACCGGGCAGGAACTTGAACGAGTCGCGGTCCCATTTATTCATTCTCCCATCGAAAAGGTATACACCGCCGTCGGTACAGCCGACCGCGAAGCTCGCCGCTGGCTGTCCTGCCTCATGTAGTTCTACTTGGGGCTCAACACGACGAGCAGTCTGGTGCATCTTGACGATCCCCCCATCTTCATCCATGTTCTTTCGCATCGTTGGTTGCCTTAGCAACGCAACTGCCATTCCTACCCCAGTTCCCGGAATTTCGAGCCGAGAAAGGCGACCGAGGCGGGCGGTCGTTCCAGTGAGAAACAGTGTCCCGAACAGGACCACACCACTGGAGGTGGTGGTTGCGAAGCGCAGCAGGTTTTCTCCGTCCACTCTGGCGTCGATGGCCAGCAGGCGGTCCTGTGCGAGAACCTTGTGAAACTTCAGGGTGTACGGAGCTGCCGTTGCGTCGAAAACTTTCAGTTCGCCGTGCGCGCTACCGGTCACGAGAAAAGAACGACGACCACCGTTCGAAGAACTTTCTGTTTGTTGTTGTTCTGCGCAACACATGCATTTCACAGCGGAGGCCTGTCGGTGAAAAATTTCCGTGTCGCATGACGAAAAAGACATCGGCTTCACGCTGTTCTGCTCGCTGTGAAAAACATGTTCTTCTCGCTGCTCTGCCCCATAATCACTCTCACCGCTTTCCCGAAACGTGTGTACTGCAAGCACGTTCTCTTCCCCTCCGGAAAATAAAACATCTTCCTCACTAGGGTTGCTGTTCTGTGACGTCGCTGACGATGATCTTGCGATCATGCTTCTTCGCGGACAAGCCAGCGCCAAAACTTCCTTCCCGACACCGGCGTTGAGCAGCTTCTGCGAGAAGGTGTTGACTTTTGGGATCTTTTTGACATACACAGCATCCTGTTGAGTGTAAACGAATTCCTCGCTCGAGATGCAGAAGGCCCGTCGCGCGCCGCCACAGTTCACCTTGACCAGCTCGTCGCCCTGGTAGCCGCTCACCATGACAAAATCCCCCGCTGTGAAGCCCGCCAGAAGGGGTTCTTTTTGTTCTTGCTCACCTTCTACACATGATCCACCGGCGGCATCATGGAAGTAAAGATGCGAAATCTGCGAGGATTTATACCAAAACACCTTTTCCAAAGAGAAAACCGGGTTTCTTTTCCCATCAGCACTGCTGCTTGACGCAGTTGTAGATGAGTCTGACACGATAAATTCGTTGCGACAGCTCACGCGCCACTGTGCCACCGTCGAGTCCGCGCCAAGGGAGTAGAACGAGCCTGCGCGGCTTTTGTCTCTGTGTAACGATAAAATCTTGCCCGCGTGCGCATTTCCTTGCTCGAAAAGCTGGGCACCCGTTGAATATTCGAAGAACCGCATACGTCCCTGGTCATCGCCGAAAACAAAGACTAAGGCAGGTTTGCCTTGACTTTCGACGTTCACACACTCGACAAGACAACAGGCCTGCACTTTCAATTGTGGCTGCTGCCACAAAAGCGACAAAGTGGAAGGGTCGCCGCCTGGATTGCTGACACTTGGCTCTCCGTCTCCAACCCTTATTTCGTACACTGCAATAGCACTGGCGGCGGCAGCAACGAGAAAGTGTTTGATTTCACCGCCTGTCTCGTCACAGCCAGTCGCTGCGAGCGGGCGGCTGAATGGCCAGAGATTGACTACGCGTCCCTTC
The DNA here is from genome assembly GCA_905178155.1 of Amoebophrya sp. A120. Taxonomy (NCBI): domain Eukaryota; class Dinophyceae; order Syndiniales; family Amoebophryaceae; genus Amoebophrya; species Amoebophrya sp. A120. The sequence continues at coordinate 13,477,601 of CAJINV010000001.1, forward strand.
TGCGGGAAAGGGCACGCTGCGACTTGCATTGTGCGAGCAGAATCGACTTCAGAGAAGGGCCGCTTTTCGATGTTCATTTCTACACCTGCTGGTGAATTGAAACTACAAATTCGACCGCAGGCAGTGCCGGCAAAGACGACAAACTGATCACCGTCGTTGCCGCACGACGCTGCTGGTATCCGCATGTCACAAATTTTGGTGCACTGCATCCTTGGTCGAGGTCCTTCCTCCGGATGCTGTACCTCAGTACCGTCTCTCGCAGTTCCAGCGGACGGGTCAAATTGTTGCACTTTCCCGCCGTCGGTGCTGGCACTTCTATCCTCCGGTTGCTTGTTCAACGACGACGCTAAGTGCGGAAGGTTCAACATTTCGTACGCATCGGACGGATTGTCTTCTCTTGTCTCGGCCCCGGTCGATAGTGATCTGCTACACACGGTAGGTGATCTGTTCACACAAAAAAGTCGCCCGTAGTTTGTCGCAACCAGATACGCACTGGTATCGCCGAGTCGCACAATGTCGCGGACCCAATCCTTTTGTTTTGTGCAAGTCCTCGAAGCATCTTGCGTTCGTGTGCAATCATCTGGAATGCTAAAAAGCAAGTCAGTGCAGGGCTCAGCTCGTTCTCCAAGTATTTCCGGAGCGCCATCTCCAGTAAGCGTGCCTTCTTGCGTTGTCGACACGCCAGGGTAGCTGCAGCTGAATGTGAATTTGTGAAAACCACCGTCACAGCCCACGTAGAGCTCCAAAGAAGAGGCTTCATTTGCGGCGCGCTCCAAAAAGCAGAAGCGGCCCGGTGCGGTCAAACTGAAAGTCCGCAGGCACGTACAACCCCTCCAGACCTTCACGGTCTGGTCTTCGGAAGCAGTTACCGTCAGAAAATCATCCTGGAAGATTGCAGCAAAGCGGCGGTCGCTCTTGGAACCATCGTTGTTCATCTTTGCCCTACTTCTACTTCCACCGATGTCAAACGTCCGGACGCATGTCACTCTGCCACCGTGGCCGGTCAGCTGCCCGAGCAGCCGCCAACGGCTCCTCGTCACATCAGTCGCTGTTGTAGCGTCATTTCCCTCCTCCGTAAGTTTTATTCCCGTTGAATCTTCATCAGAGTCTTCCCCCCAAATGCGCACACTGCGGTCGTCGGACGCCGACAAAACCACCCTGCCGTCCAGCTCCGGAACCGCGTGAACGTCCAAAATCGCCGCGTTCGGGTGGCTCCCGACCTCTGCTGGGCGCGCGTTTCCGCTTCGTCGACACACCGTGAATATCTTGCCAAACGGGCCGCCGCAGAAAGGCTTCGGATTTTTCTTGCCGGAAGTAGAGAATCCTCCTGTACTTTTGACCATTGCTCCTCCGCCTCTTTCAGCAGTGCTGGTCTCTGGCACAAACACGACGTCCGCGGCATAGGAGACCGAGTGAGAAACGACGTCTGCGGCCTCGTGACGCGGGGACGCTTCATCTTTCCGGAACCGCCATGACCCACGAGAGGCTTCGCACACGGATTGTTGTACTTCAGGGACGACTTCCACAATGAACTTTTTTATCGAGCCCAATGCGGTGATGACGATAAGTCGAAACAGGTCGCTGCCGCCAGGACGACTTCTACCGCTGCTGCTGCATAAGTCGAGTTCACAATGCAGAATCCATTCTTCCTTCCCCAAAACGTGCAATGCGCTTCGATGCGCATCCACGTCGACGTGACCACATCTGGTGGAAAGCAGAGTCGCTGCACCGCTCGAGGACGAGGAAGATGAGGGCGTCTTCGCGCTAGGCGCTGATGCTGATGTACGATAACTCAAGAGAGAGTTACTTCGCATCGCCTCGTCACTTCGAAGTGTCACACCCTTGAGTGCAATCCGGTCCTCACCCCAAGAAAGCAACACAGTCCGTTGATGAGCCCCTTCTTGCGCATCCTGTTTCTCTGTGGAGCTGTTGACACCAGCTCCGTACGAAAAAAGCTGCACCCCATGGGCAATTGTTCCTGTCGATGGCTCCTGCCGGTCGCACTCGAAGGTGCAGCCGTCTTTCGTTTCACTAGCGTTGCCGAGTACTTGCGGCGCAACGCCCAGAAAGCTCCCCGTGTCCTTTTCAAAGAAGTGCACGTCTGGGCCCATGGAAACACACTGCACTTTCCTTCCGGAGACGCATCCGGACGCGCCGGCAAGGCAAGGGCCACGGAAACCCTGACTCACGAGGCTAACCCGCTCAGCCTGGGCCATTTTGGTGACGGAACTACAGGGCTATCACCACACACCGCGAACAAGCTTCGATCGAGTAACAAGGCAGAACTAAGTAGGCGATATCTAGCACATGGTTCTCTACTGCGATGGAATAGGAGAATAGCCGTAGTACTAGATTATTATGGACAAGCAGCAAGTACAACACCGGAGAAGCATTAGAAATAGGTGTAAGTGCTTCTCGAGAAGCCGCACAACAGCCATCCACCTCGGCCGCGTACTGGTATATGTCGCTGTATTTTTCGACTTCTATCAATCATGCAGTTCTTCGGATCACAAGACTTAGATCGTGGCCTCCGCTTGTGACCTTGTTTTTGCATGATCTTGTTGAGGATCGGACTTTTAGCGCTGTCGGTGCACCGAGCCTTTCCTGGATCTCAAAGAGCCTTTTTCAGGAGCTACATTTCTATTTCTTGGAATTGGATCACAGCAGATGCCCGATCATTGAGAACCTCTAACCATTTCCTTGCACCACATTCTGTTCCTCCTCTGCAAATGCGAACCACAAAATTGCGCATACTTAAGATGGCAGCTACTTTCCCGGGTTAAAGCTTGACAGAATGAAAGGGAAACTTAAACTTTTCCTTTTGTGAAAACCAACTTTGGAATACTGAAAAACATGCATGCAATGGTTTTACGATTTGCACTTGATGTCCAGCAAGTTGTCTGCAGAGCCAAGAACTAAGGTACAATCATTTTCTGAAATTCGCCGCAGTCGCGTTATTCTCAAAGTAATGCTATCAATTTAGGAAAAATTGGGTTTGCTGTTTTGCAGTGATGAAAGAGGTTATATTGTAAAAGTCTTGGAGCACGCGCGAACCTCCAAAGGATTGCAGGCCTCATATTTCAACATGGACATGGGTATGCATTTTTTGAGCTGGTGAATGGTGTTCGATGCTACCTTTTTTATCTGAAAACTTCTTACTCGCCTCGTTCTTATTGATTCCTAAAGTTCTCAATGAATTCTGCGAACAAGCTCTTTGTTCTCAAATTGAAATTGACTTCGAATTTTACATTTGTTGAGAGGCGAGAATTTGAATTTCCGATGGTATCCAGGGTCGCGCAGAGCATGGCCGGAGCATCCAATCTTTGTTTGGCTTTGGCGCGGCATCTGCACTGCGTCAATTACTCGGCTTTTTTCTTTTCTCCGCGAAGCCCGAAAATTTTTGGCGTTCCAGCGGGCGTGACTTGCAGGGCCTGCAGTGCCTTCATCAACGGACTCAGGAGGCCGTCCGTGTTCTCTTTGTTTTGCTCATCTTGATCGTTATCCTCCTCGGCATAGAGGCTTTCCGGGCTGTCTAGCGTGTTTGCAATCACAGGGTCGCAAGAAGATTGCGTACAGCCCTCGGTCTGGTCCGCGGCAGAAGAAATATCGCTCCCCAAACTCGCTGGCCTGGTCGTTCGCGAGGTCGTTCCCTCACCGATGAAGGCGCAGCGGCCACTCGGCGTGCCGTCCAAAGACGACGGCGCTAGCGAGTCCGTCCCAACGGGGCTTGGATTTGTTCCGAGGATTGCGGAAAGCCCGGCTGATGCCCACTCCGTAGTTCGAAGATCCACGTACTCCTGCTGGGTTCCCATCTGGGATCGATAGTACCCACACGACGATGTTGACCCCACCCCGGCGTTTACATTTTCTACAGGCACTAAGAGGCGCACACCGGACAGCGCAAACTTGTACCGTTCCGTTGCTTCGTCCCAATACAAATCGAACACAGCGGAACCGAGGTTCTCGTGCATCGATTTCTTCCGCGCGGCCTGCTCGGATTCTTCCGTCCTCAACGTCCACTCATCGGAGGTACAGCAATCCTTATCCTGATCAGCGTGTTGCCGCCCGTTACTATCAGGATTGCAATTAGATGCTGTTCCGTCCCACGAAACGCCTCCGGCATCTTCCTCTTCGCCACCCACCGATTCTGCATGCATCGTGGCGAACTGGGAGCAAATTCTCGGAAGTTGCTTCTCTCTGGACGATGTGTCTGAGGTCGTCCACAAGAATCCCGTCCTGCTTCCCCGGCCGCACGCACAGCATCGCCTTCGCAACCGCTGCAATGCGGAAGCCGATGCTGTTTGATCATCTCCGACTGTCGTCGAAAATCTCATTCCAAAGCCGGGTCCTCGCACTAAACGATCTTCACCTTCGTCTTCGTCGACCATCACGCTGAGCTCTTGCATCTTCAACAGCCCGGCGTTCTCGGGGATAGTCATGCTGTTTGGTGTAGAAGTACCCCCACCAGCCGAGCCTATCAAAATGGAAAATCCCCCCACCCCATATCAAAACGGAAATTTGTGATGCTGATTTGGGGCCACAAATCAACTTTGTATTGCAGAGAGGCATTGCGGCCAGATCCCCAGGCTAGGTAGAGGCGCATGTGTCTAGCTGTTCAGCATGGCAAACGACTCCCCTTCAGGCCCACCAGCATGGCAAATCGCTTCCATAATGGGGCGGAAGCTTCTGCGCTTGTCTTCTTGCAAGACAGATGTGATTTGTGACCTCAAATCCGCAACACAAATCTTTGGAAGCATACTTTTTCAATATGGGGAGGGGGGATTTTTCCTCTCAATAGAGCCGCCTTGCTTGCCACTTCCGTACAATTTGTTCCCCGACCGCGCATATCAAAAGTAAAAATGTCTGGGTCTGGAAGAATGCGCGATTTATCATGCAGCTTTTCCATGACCCATGAGGTCCGGAATACAGGACCTAGCATGACAGATTCTGTGCGATCTTTCTCATGCCTATCCTGCATGAGAAACTGCCTCCCGACTCGGTCAAAACTGGGCGACTTTTGGTAATCATGCAACACAGATTTTTGCATGCTTCAGACTTAGCATGACAAGTTGCATTCTTCCAGACCCAGACATTTTTACATTTGATAGCCCAAGCGGTGAGAGCAAAATTTGCTTCGACGCGTCGGACAGCATCTCGTCGGAAGAAGAGGACTCGTCGTCATCCTGGGCGTAAAACAAGTCCGCGTGGTTGTTTGTTCTGCCCGCCGCGTAGTAAAAATGCATCCCGATCGCAACATGCAGTTCTTGCGAGGCACTTGATCTTCGGCCTGAAGATGACACAACAGCAACTCTGCTGTCGGCACCAAACACGAAAGGGCCCGCTGAAATGGTTGAGCTGGCGCTGGAGCTCTGTCGTTCGAATTGGCCAGCAAGAGGAGTAGAATCGTGGTCTCTACGATTGGAGGACCCTTGTTGGCTCGGACTGCCGTCGGGCGACGTCGTCCGACTGGCTGTAAACACCGTTGTTGGGTTAATGTCTGCTTTTTTATCCGTCGACGACTTTGCAGAAGATGTGGTTTCGTCAGAAGTAGAGCGTCGATTATATTTCGCTAGGTCCAGAACGACCAAATCCTCAGCCGCAAAGACGACAAGGTCGCTGACGGCACCACGAGAGAAATCAAACCTGTGTGCCTGCAGGGTCGGCTCTTGGATCAGTTCTCCCTCACGCTGCAGCATCGTGTCCCAAAGAAAAGCACTAACGTCATCTTTGGACGCGACTTGGAGCTTCGACCCGGCAACGATTGTCAGGCTCTTCGCGGGCCCGCGCGAGGAGCAGATATTTCTTCTTCTCGGCGAGGACCCTCGATGAGAGCTAGCCCGGCTGTGCGCTGGATTGTGCTTTGTGCCGGAATTGGTGCAACCCCGTGCTGTATTTATTTTACCGTGCTTTGATTGGTTATTTCGGTGCTGCGCACCATCAGCAGATCCCGAGATATACTGAACAACGCTCTGCCACGGAGAACCAAAGACCGAGGAAGAAGAGGTTGAAGACCCGTGCCGTACCTCCGCCTCGCACCTACTATTGTCGGATAGTTTTTTTCCACTTGCAGACGCAGATTCGGACACCAGCACACGACCATCCCTATTCAATTCCAGTGCAGTTGTGTCTACCCCGACACAGTACGCAGAAGTAAGCAGCAGCGACGGGCCCACGATGACCCCGGTACATTCGTGACTCCGCGAGTAGAACCGCTGTCCCTGTACGAGCACCACCGATTTGGCCATGTCACCCACCAGCTGCTTCGTCGGGTCCGGACCCATCATGTGCAGTGACCCCATTTTGAAACGAAACTCATCAACGGTTTTTGCAGCAGAGGCAAAAATCTGGGTGCGATCGTCGGGGAAGAGCAGCTGGTGTGGGCCGGCGAGACCTGCAACCCAGCGGAGCAGCAGTCCGGTGAGCGAAAAGAACTTCATCCTGTTCGCACAAAGGAGAAGCGGTGCAGTTGTTTGTGGCAACAAGCTTCACATGCAGCCTCCAATCGGCTTTATCAGTTCCTGTGAGTTGTGCCACTGCACTTAGTACTTATTTTCGCGAGGACTGGCTCCTTGTGGTTGTATTCTCTAAGATTGTTCGCGACAAAAAAATTGAACGGAGCCTGTTCCCGAAATTGAAAAGCGAACGGCAAGAATTTTCGCAGCACAGTAAACGCCACCTCAATGCAAGTTATCGCCGGTCCGTTGGATCAACATCGCCCGATTTCGAATTTCAAAGAACTACTTCGCCTCGCTGACCTGGGCTCGCGACCACTTGGAGGCAGCAAGCTGGATTCGACTCTTTTGCAGAGGGAACGAAAGCTCGGATCCTTGTGACGATCACAGCTGCGTGCCAGGAACAAAGCGCCGCTGCATCCTAGAAAACCAAAACTGTCGAAGAAGAAAACATTAGACAGGGTTTTCGTTTTCTGTTTGGGTTTTTCAAATTTTTTGCTAGCGAGGATCTTCCGCTAAAACGACACAGGTGATTTTTGCAAGCTCTCTCTGTTGCGAAGGGCTTCCTTTGAAGCCCCTTTCCGCAGCAAATTCTTCGTACTGTCAAAATAACGCAGCACTTCCTTCCTATTCATCCCAAAACCATGGTACATTTCTCTAGCCCTGGACGAGGCTCGTGGTGCTGCAATTTCAGTACTAAAAGGTGCTTCCTTGAGTTCATCGTTTAGTACTGAATCAAATTCGGAAAAGAAAACGGGAAAGGCTAATTAATACTTGCTTGGAAACAATTTGCTTGTGTCGGCAAAACACAACACCTCAAATTTCTTTGTCGCAGAAATTCTGCCGTTGGCGGTGAAAAGTCAAGATGCACAGTGAAGTTACTTTTGCAAGTAATCGTGTATTTGATGATGTAGTGAAACCATAAATGATCGATAGATCTTCTGTATCAAGTACTAGCAGCAACCGTCTATGGTTATACGGCGCACTGGGTGCTTAGTGCATATTAATGCTACGATAGGAGGCTGCCTCGATTGCTGTTGTTGAAAAAAAGTTTTCATCTAGTTCCAAAATTTATCAGCTCTTCCCCGTTGTGGTGGTACAGCGTAGAGTTTAAGTTCCGCAGATAATTTGGCTTGCTTTGAAACCAAACGACAAGCGAGAACTTATCACTTACTTTCTCGATCAAACGATACGAAGATCGTATAGAAAATACAACTTTTGAAGTAGTCAAAAACTATTCTCCGACTTTCTTGATGCAACTCTTTTAATGCTTTCTTCCAAACTATCATAGGTATAGGAGCTCGTCTGATATTACAACTACTTTAATTAGTTTTTCCTTTTGCTAAGACTCCTGCTCCGTACGTCGGCATCGAAACTTCATGGTACGATGAACAAAATCACAGCGACAAACAATAGCGAAATTTTCAGATGACCTTCCCAATTCCGTCGCTAATACCTAGCCCATTTACTCGTGGAACTCTTCCGCCTCCAGGAACTCTTCCTCCTCGCGCGCGGTCTCGGTGTGCTCCATCGGAATCTGTTCCATCTGCAAAAAGTTGTTGTACAGCTCCTGACTGCTCGTGGGCTCACTAATATCCTCGCTCTCCTCCTCGGCCTTGTCCGCACAACTGGCCGCGCCCCCGCCAGCCCCCGCACTTTGGGTCGTCGACGTTGGTTCCTCTGCAGACAATCGTGTACAACTACCCTGTTCCCGTTCAGCGTCGTGGGCCGCCTGCTCCGCGAGCGGCACCCGCTCGATCCAGTACCCTTTGTTCAGCTTCACGATCCGGCACACCTTCTGCAGATCCGGGCGCCGCATCAGATCGAGCAGCTTCGTCTCGTGGAACACGGTTTCGGACAGAATCTTCTGGAAGACCGACCGAATCTTGATTTTCACCACGGACAAGTTGAATCCGGTCGGCGACGCCTCGAGCAGGACGCTGATGTACCGCTGCAGCTCGGCCATGGTTTGCACGTACATGTCCGGGTTCTCGCAATGCGCGGCACCGGCGGCGCCCGCAAGCGTGCCGTCGGCGTTCGAAACATCACCACCTCCCTCGGCCCCCGCATGGTCCCCGCCACCGAGAAGCGGCCCGGGGTAGGAGATCGCGTTGGGCGCCCCGACGAGGGCGTTCTTGAAGGAGCAGCAGGCGGACACCGGAAGCAGCATCGAGTTCTCGTACGCCAGCACCTTGCGCTGGATGGCGCGCTCGACGATGTGGCAGGTTTCGCCGATGGTGTACCCCTGAAGAAAGTCCAGAGTGCGGTTCTGCAGCTCCTGCGCCATGCCGTAGCGGCCGCGGTGGAAACAGATGTCGCCCGGCATTTCCTTCAAGCGCTTCTCCAGGTACTCGGTCAGCGCCGGCCACAGCTCGTCCGGGTACGACTCCTCGGGAGAGTTGGGGTCGATCCAGCCCCGGAACCCCAGCGACACGCGGGTAAACTGCACGTTGGGGCACTCGTCGACGTTGTAGTAGTCGGGCTTCTCCGCACTGTCGTCCTCCTCGGTCTCGTCCTTCTCCCACTGCACGATGTACCCCGGCATGGCGTCGTAAAACGTCAAGAACTGGCCCAGCAGCATCTCGCGCGCCCCATACTGCTGCAGGCGGGCCTTCAGCACCTTTTCCCCCGGGAAAATCCGGTCGTCGTACAGACTCTGCAGCGCGTCCGACATGATCGAAATCTCGTCGCGCGTGAGGATGTACACCGTCGTGTCCGGCTCATCGGTCGTCGTCAACTGGGTCGACATCCGCGGGTCGCGCTCCGGAGGGGGAGCAGTCGTGCTGGTTGCACTACCAGCAGCTGCGGTTATCGTTTCGTCCGTGCTTTTTGTCGGTCCCAGAGCTCCTGCAGAAGTGCTTCCCCCCTTCGGCAGCGCCGGCGCAGTGGTGACGCAGAAGCACAGCAGCCCGGAGTTGAGCTGCTTGCCCGCGAGCGACGGCTGGCGCGGGTTGGCGGTGGGCTTTCCGTCCTTGCCCCACTTGCCCCGGCCCTTCGCGCCGCTGGTCTGGTCCCGGTAGGCCGCGCGGACGCGCGCGGACTTGATGCCGGTCCACCAGTTCTTGCTCTGCTGGCCGTTCTGGCTCTGCATTTGCTGGAAGTGCCCGAAGTTCTCCAGCGTCAGTTTCGCGTTCGTCTTCGTGCCCGAGTAGGTGCGGAGCAGGTCGCCGAGCAGACTTTCCATCTTCGAATCCTTCCCCATCTTCCCGCCGGCTGTCCGTTCGCTCGGGGTGGGGGGCGCCGGCGGCCGCAGGGACGAGGACCCCCGGGCGGTGTAGTCGGGCGAGTGGTCGTCGCGAATGTGCCCCGAGCTGTCCCATTCCGGGACGTTTTCCGATCCCCCTTCCAGCTGAGACTCGTCGTCCGGCGACCGTGCGTACGCCGCCGATCCGTAGTTGATTTGCGGGTCGTAGGGGTCCAAATACGCTTGTTTCCCGTACCTCGGCTGATCCGCACCGGTGTAGATATCCGCTCCCTTGTAGTACTGGTGCTGGTGGACGGCAGCCCCCTTCTTTCCGTGTTTGCTGCTCCCGTAGTGATCGAAATTCTGTTGGTCCTGCATCAGATCGCCTTTGCCGCTGTCCTTGCTGTAGCTCCAGTCCTGGTGGTAATAATGCCCACCACCGGCGCCCTTGTACACGCCGCTATTTTTGTCCTTGTACGATCCTTTTGGAGGAAAAGCTCCTTTCATGCCGCCCTTGTAATGACCACCTGGAGGTGCAGCTCCGCCATACTCTTCTTCGTACTGGAACGCGCCCTTCTTGTTCATCGACTGCTTCCCTCCTCCGGGATATTGTTGATAGGGCACCGCACTATTGCCGCCCTTCCCGGGATTGATCAAGCTGCCCGCCTTTTTGTACTTACCATACTTTCCTTGACGAATCACACCGCCCTTGTACGTCGAGCCGTGGTGCGGCGGGCCGTAGTACGGCGGAGGCGCGCCCCCTTTCATCGGCGGCGCGTGCTCCGGGCCGGACAGGATGGAAAAGTCTTGGAAGTTGTCCTGGTTGTCAAACATTTCCAAGTGGTCCCGGCTGGTGTCGTGGATCGCGGAAACATCCGCGCTCATCACGTGATACCCGCTGTTCTGCATGTTGTGAAACGAGTTCTGCTCGTGCCCGTAGTTGTCCGGATGGTGGGGATCCAGATTACCGTGCGGGTGCGCCGTGGGGTGTTCCACCTGCTGGTAGTAGTAATTGTCAGCCGGAGGAGGTGGACCACCCTGAGGACCACGATGATGCTGCGCCGGGTCCTGATGTGCTGGTCCGACATGATGACTGTTTGTCCCCGGCGGAACACCACTACCCGGGTGCGGCACGCCGGCCGGACCCGCGCCCCCGGGCGCCCAGGTGCCCGCAAAACTGGTCGCGCCGGTGGTCACCGAACCGCCGTTGGAGGTGCTGAACGTCCGCCCGGATGCCGCGGTCGAGGGCGGGCCTGGATGGCTGTGACTGGCGTGGTTCAGCATCCCATGGTGGGTTCCCGCGGGCTTGTCGACAAACATGCCATGATCGGAGGAAGTCGGAGGCCCCTGCTCGCTCGGCAGACCGAAATCCATGTGGCTAGCGGCATTGATCGCGTCGAAAAAACTGCTCGTATGGATTGTAAAAACGATCTGGGTCTGGGTCTGGAAGGTTGGAACTTGTAATGCTAGCTTTCCATACCTAGAAAATCTGTATTGCATAACCAACAAAAGTCGCAGTCCTTTTTGTCATGCAAAAACGCAGTTTCTCATGCGGATTGCCTATGAGAAAGCGTTTTGGGAAGTTGTCATGCCGGACTGCATTCAGAAAGTCTTCATCATGCACATTTTAGCATCACAAGTTTCCAGACCCAGACATTTTTGCATTTCATAGCTCGGAATGGCGTCCAACTCGTTGTCCTCGCCGGAAAGGGCCGAGCTCTCCTCCACATCCAGCTCGGGCACGGCCACCGTCGTCATGGCTGCTCGTCCTACGGAAATTTCTCCCGAAGATGCCGCAATAAAACGACAGGTTTTTTCAAACTGGTGGCAGAGTCAGTCGTGCGCTGTCAGCCGCAAAAAGCAGACAGAGCCCGACACACAAAGACAGCCACGACGACCAAACGGTCGAAGATGAAACAAGTTTTTTCCTTCGAATTGCAGTTGTATTGTTTTGCAAGAACTCTCTCACACGCAGACGTCGTATTGCTTGGCAACCTTTCTTTGAAACGCACAAGAAATATTCTACCGGAAGAAGCACAGAAGAGTGGAGGAAGCGTAAGTTATTTGTGTCACAGAACAAAGCCTCATAGTGAAGGGTACAGAGGGCGTTCGTCGCACCCTGGCCTCATCAAAGCGCCTACCTCGGAAACTACCAACACGTCGAGCCGGCTTGGACTGCTTCGACGTGTACCGCAAACAAATTCTTTCCCAACTCAACAACCAACAACGCAGTCGCCGACCTACACACAAAAAGGCAAACGCACAACTCGACACACCATAGGAACAGAAATAAAAGTAAGCGTCAGCATTGACCACCAGTAGCTTTCCTACTTTCGGCTGTGTTTGTAAAATTTTCCATCAGGAAACTTTAACAGTACGCAAAACCCTCCGTGCAGACACATCAAGTAGCTCTGAAGAAACAAACGTATGAACGCATCATCGATTGAATATTTTGCATTTTTTTCTTACACGACAATTTCTAGGCAAGTTGTAACCACTTCATGGAAACCAAAACATCATCTGGCCAAAAATCTGTGCATGCACGATGTATGTATGACAAGAGCGAGCACGTCGACAAAAGCAAAGTACTTAAGTGGATGTATGTGATGATGGAAATGAACGTACAAATGTTCAAACCGTTTTTTTCAAAACTGAAAATCACTCCGCGGCAGCTTTTCACCTTTAATACAAAGAAACCAGCGTACGTTGTAAATTATCGGCAGCAAAAACTCTGTCTAGTACTTTGATGGCCCTCCTGGCACTATGCCGAGATCGAACAAGGTCGTCACACGGACTCCCCACTGTCAGACCTGGAGATCAGCAACGGCATGAGTTCCTCTACAAAAACGTGATCTGAGTAGCGTTCCCGGACCGTGGGACTGACTTGCACCAGCGCCGCGGTAACCAAATACATGCACCTTTTCTTCAATTGCACGTCGGCGTTTTCGTTGGTCCGCAGGCACAGCCCGATTTCTCGCAACAAGAAGAATTGCCACCCGAGCAGTGTGTCCGCCGGTGATTTCGCCGGCGGGTGGCCCGTCAAAAACGCAAATTCGCTATTGCGGAGCTCCATCTGCTCCTCGGGGGAAAAGTTCTGATGCCACATCGTCCGCAGAGCGCCGTACAGTTTTTTCAGTTCGGACACGGAAAACCGCAAAAACACGTTCTCGTCCAGATCCACGGTTGCGTCGGTGAAAAAAGAACGAAAAACGTCCTTTGCCAAGTCCTGGATCTTCGTGCCGGTATCGTCTCTGCGAATGTCCGCGTAGGTGTAGTCCCAGGGCGCCTTTTCGTCCGAGGGCTGGAGCAGGTCCTCGGCGACTAAAGCGTCCACGAGTGTTTTCATGCTGGCTAGCACGTGCTCTGGCACCGCCTTCTTGCTGACCGGATGCACCAACTGCTGATTTAGCTGCAAGACCCGCTGCACGGTCTCCGCCGCGAACCCGCGGCAGACGCTTTTTTCTGGAACACGTTTGTTCTCAACACGATCGACCTCCGATGGTGGATCAGCATCTTCGTAGTAGGAAATTAGAAACTTCACCTCCACTGGCTTGGGAACCCGCCGGCTCTTGCCGTCCGCGTCTTCCTGCCAAATTTGCAGTTGCGAAATGGTGTCCATCGCATCGTCGCACTTCGTGTGGTCAAAGAAGGCAGGACCCACGAGGCCGCGGCAGCAAACGTATACCGGAAACAAGGGATGGGTCTGCAAATCGGCTGGCAGAAAAGACGCCGGGACGGAGAGCGGATGCGTTTTGTCGAATTTTGCCTCTTCTTGCTTGTAGCGGGTCAGGAAATCATTTTTATCCAGCCTAGTCGTACTCTCCTTCGTCCTGACCAGAACCACCCGGTCGTCCGCGGTGCCAAACCCGCGCCCACGCCGCCGCAATGCTTCGTCGAAATCCCGTTGCTCAATCACGAGAGGAGTGCTGCCGCGATCTCCTCGACTAGCGGACTTCGGCCTGCGTTCTTGCGGCGGCGCCCGCACTGGCGCTGGAGCGAAGTTCCGAAAAACATGCGGAGACAACGGACGAGGCCGCGGGCGCGGGGGGCGCTGCTGCACGATGGAGGGCCGCACCGGTTTGCGACTGGTCGCCGGCGACCGTGCTCCAAGTTCCGCCGCGGTCCGCGAGCTGGCTCGCGGAGTCATAACGGTGAGAAGGGGCACAAGTCTCGCGGTCGGCTCCCGGCTGCCCACGCTGTACAAACTCGGCGCCGAGGTGGCAGCTGCGGGATTCCTCTTTGATCTGCCAGTTGTGAAAGACCCACTCTGCTCGTCTTGCAGAAGGCCGACCTGCCCAAGCTCTCCCGAGTCAAGGAATGTAGTCTGCGCGGAGCTGCGCGGTGCAGCAAACGTGAACAACGGAGTGACAACGGTCTTGGGAGCGGCTGTGCCCTCCTGCTTCGGGGTACTACTAGTGACAGCTACCTCCACACTGCGTTCTGGCCGCGTCAGGACCTCGTCGTCCTCAACAGCCGCAGGCTCTTTCGTTTGTTCCCGCGTCGACAAGTCGGGTGGACTTCGAGCTGGTGCAATAGCCTGATCATTGCTCCCAATATTATGTGCAGGTGCAGTATTATTTCCTGTCGTAACCACGATTTGATGTTCGAAGTCGGAGTACTGACGCGGAGATAGCGTTGCGACCGAGCCTTGTTCCAGTTCCGTGATGAAGTCCTGGTCGGTCGGTGAGGGCGGAGGGACCACGACGGGGTGGAACTTAGTTCCATCAGTTTCATCATCATTGTCAGGATGAAGCCCCTTCCTGCTACTCTCCGTGTTCTTGACCGAGGTGGAAATTGGTGTTTTCGTTGGCAATGGTGGCGTGTCCTGGACCGCAGCCCGTAAGTCTGGGGCGCTTTGCTTCGTCAGTGTTGATGTCCCTGGATGTTCGACCGGCGCTGCCGCGGTTTTTCCAGGTGAATCCTCGTTGGTCGCTTCCTCTTTCGGCCCGGGTCCCGACAGCAGCGAGAACTGTGTGGAGTTTCTGCCGGTTATGTCGTGGAACAGCAACCCCCTTGGCAACTTCGGATCCGGCGGTGGCGCCCATCCAATCCGGCGGTCCGGCAAAAACCGGGTTGGCACGGGTCGCGCACGCGCGTAAACCTGCCGCAGCTCTGGCGGTGGAAAGGACCGGTCCGCAGACATCGTCCGGCTGCCCGAGGGTGGCAGCGGCCTGTGCAGTGCCGGCTGGTGCGCCAAGCGTTCGCGACCGCGGCTCGAAACACCGCTCATGCTGCTATTTCTGGCCGCTCCAGCAGTACCCGCCGGAGTAGACGTAATCGCTAGCGGAGTGATGTTCCGAGGGGTTATCGGCGGTCGCGCTTGGCCTGGCCTCGGGGTCAGGTTTCGCAACACCGCTCGCGACTGCGCAACCCGGGACTCGACGAAGCCACGCGCAGTCAGCGGCCGTCGACGGTCCTGCGGGGTAACCGCCGAAGCCGCCCGACGCCGCGCCCGCGGGGTGGACTGCTCGGGAGAAGGTGGCCCATACGATGAAGTTACACTGGTTGTGCCTCCATAAACATAATGATCCTCTCCGAAGCTCGAAACATTCGTGAAACTCGCGGCAGAAGTGAGCTGGATCTTTATGCGGTTCAACGACGGATGCACCCGCGGGTTTTCGATGCTGTGCAAGGCGTAGTCTGTGCGGATGCGAATCGCGGGTACTGGCAGCAGCTTCGGGTCCACCGCTTGACTCTGCTCGGCGGCCGTCGTGGTCTCTTTATCCGCTCCGAACAGTTGCTCGAAAAAACTCATGTCTATTTCCGCAAAGGATAAGGAAAACTAGCAGGATGAAAATGTTGAAATTGAAAGAGAGGTACGAATAAACGTCGCAGATATTGCACTCAGAACCGTGAACAGAAAAGACAAATTCCTCACAAGGCCGTCTACTCAATACAGAAAAAACATACAGAGCCCAAACGTCAAGAAGGTAACACTTACGTTAAGGACTATGTGATTGAATATCTTCTTCTTTCTACTACACAATGCTAATTACACATTCTACACGAAAAATGCGTACCGAAATGCGGGCACGGGGAAGCCCCCCGCGAATGGAGTCCTGCAATAGCAACAGAATTAGAGCGCTGTTCACGACGAGAACTTCTTTCTCTTTTCTGACCGAATCTACTATTGGCATGTTCTCGAGTGGCCGTGCATAGCCATGTCGCAGCACTGCGTTGTAACAACCGAACAAAAACCGAGCATCTTCTTTTTTCCTTCGAGTTCGATTCGATCACTGATGCAGCGAAGCTAAATCAAAGTACCGATTTCTGACAGAGAAAAATTAACATCTTGATCTTTCCGCACGGTCCGTCCATGCAACATAACCTATCGAACACGATCCGGCAACGAACGTCTCAGAAACTTCCTGTTCGCTGCCTCGAGCTGTCTCAGATACAAATTACAAGAAGTAGTTTTGGCAGATAAAATCAAATGCAATCCGCCTCGGGTTCGGCATACGAGCTCGGCTGCTCACGTATTTTTACATTTTTACAGCTCTCTGATAAAGGTTAGTTTCTTTTCAGTTTTTCAGGAACAGGAAGTTATGTTAAGAAAGAAGGGCAGCAACCTGGAGTGCAGGTGCTGCTGCTTTCGTCATTTCATCTAAAATTGCGTCGTAAGTCGACCGCAATGGCAATACAAAATCGATGAAAAAATTACAAAATTATCGTGGCTATGCCGATGAAGCAAGTTCAACTTGTATTCTCTAATAGATGGATGTTGAATTTTGACAGACTACTGTATGAAAGTAGCGCAACAGAACCGCTACAGCAGAAACAAATTTCTTACTGACATCTTCTCCTTACGACATTTACATTTCTTGCTAAAAATATTTCCCTGCATTAATGCATCACCTGATGGCGGTTGGCCTTCACCAACAGGTTTGTGGCACCAGCGACCGTGAAGCCGTCTACCTGTAGGGGCTGACCGACATGCGGAACCAAATCCGGTTTCGCGACCTTCCATTTGTCTGCGCACTCCTCGCGTAACGGGTTGCGAACCAAGGCGCTGCCGATTACCGACTCCGCTGGCCCCGTGGACCAGGGTTGGAAAGCGAGCGATTGCGGCGCTGAGGTGCTGCCCTCCTTCACCAACCGTCGCCGAGAATCCACATGAGACAGGTCTGGTTCAAACGCAAATTCCCGTCTCGGATCCGCTACCGTCCAATCCATTGGTATGATTGACAGCAAGTCAACGTCCGTTTTTGACTCGTCGCATATTTTTGAACCAGACAGGTTTTTCGATTGTTTCTTCACGCTCTTTTCGCCTGCTTGTGTATGTGTTTTTCCCTGCTCTGATGTGCTACTGCCACTACTGCTGCATTTCGGCCTGACGTAATTCCCGTAGCTTCCGTCCGGTAGCACTGGGTGGTACTGCATCACTTGCGAGAAGGGCAGCATGTCGCCCAGGTACGTCGAGGGAGTGTCCGTTCCCTGGCTCAGAAAGCTGTTCATGACCGCATTCTCGAGGTAAGAAACCAACATGGTTTCCGTGGAGGACCGCATCCACTGGTGGCCCTGCGGAGAGAACCAGCTCACCTCTGGGCAGCCGGATTCCATCCGCACTTCATTTCCGAGAGGCAGCTGTGTTATCTTCATGTGTTATTACAATTTCTCTGTTTTCAAGAACACATTCCAACTTCCGGCAAGAGAAGAGATGATGAGGAACCTGCTTTGCATAGAGAATGAAACATAGAAAAAGAACAATCACAATTACGTCAGCCCCGGTATGAAACATGTCTTGCTGGACTACACCACCAAAGAGCTGCATCAAGTTCGTGTCAGCGCTTCTTAAACACTCCTGGTGCACGGATGCCAGGTCCACTTGTGCGGCACGCACCTCCATCAGAGCGTCGCGGGTTTCCGCTGCCCATTCGTGTGCATACAACTCATCCCTCGAGGATGGTTCAGTGTCAATCGCAGTCCCTGGGCCTGAATTCAAATTTTTTGTGAACTAGTCTCAGAAGCAGCTTTCTCATTCCACAACTGACTCCAACTTTGTGAATATAATGTTTTCATCATCTGCAAGAAAAAATCCGAATTCATACTTGCGCTCCGTCGCAAAGTAAACGGTCGCTTCTCTTCCTCCGTCTCTTTCGTCAATCGTGCAAAGCCGGCAGCGCGGACAAATGCGTCGCGGTTCTTTCGCGCACGCTGGTACTGCGTTGTCAGGTTGCGAAGAGTCTGTGAGCGATATTGGAGGTAGCTCAAAAATCATCGCCTACTTCTTGCGACAACCAACATTGTAGTACATGTTAAACGTCATATCTCGTCGATCTTAGTCCACACACTCATACACACACTGCACCATCACATAGCGTTGCAACAAAACAAAGCTTATCCGCTATACCAACATTGCAGCTTCCGCCCGGAAAGCTAGCTCTCGCAGTTTTGCGGTTTTCAAGTTGACCCCTACCCCAAACCGACTGCAAAAGCCGCTAATGTGCTCTTCAATCGAGGGCTCCCCGGTCGATTCTATTTCCTCTTCCATCAAGGCAGTAAAACGGTCGTCCACCGAACCAGGATTTCCCATGAACACGTGCGAAAGCCGCCGTCCGTAGGTTGGCACAATGCCTCCCTGCTCTTCCGCGCTCGTGATCTCGGACTGAAAAGAACTTCTTCCCAACGAGGGGCTCGCCTTGCTTTTCGGCTTATTTTCCAACAAGTTCCCCAAAGGCGCCGCCGCTCGTCTTCGCGGTGCGATCGTAGTGCTGTGGGACGTTGCTTGCTTGCGCACATCGTACCAGGATTCCCCCAGGTGCATCTTGTACTCCTCGCGAGAACAGAAGAAACTGAAATAATTGTCGAAAAAGTCCTGCTCCAGCGCTTTCCACAGCTTCGGGGCCGTCTCCGGCAAATATAACAAGCGGAAACACTGTTGCGGGTCTGGGATACTGTCCTCTTGAGTTGTGGCGGACACATTTTCCGGCGCTCCGCTGCCGTCAGCACTTCCGTCATACTGTTGCATCGTTTGCGGCATGCTTTCTGTACTGCTTCTAGCACCTCCACTCGTTCTTGCCACTCCTCCTTCACGACTTCTGGCCCTTGATGTTGTTCCACCTCTTTCACCAGAACTAGCTCCATACCCATCGTGCCCCGTTCCAGGCGGCGGACCGCCGCTCGCACCAGCGGAGGCCGTTTGCTGAACCACTACGGCGGGTGGAGGAATAGTACTTCCAGCAGCTGTACCGGCAGGAGTTGTCTCCGGCGCCGCCGTCGCCGACTGGGATGAAACTGATTCACTTCCTCCAGATGTGGGTCCTCGACGTGCGACACCGCCTGTGTCACCACGTCGCGGATCCCTGCCCATTTGCTCGTCCCCGTCACCGCTACTTTGTTCTCCATTATTGATACTCTCCATCCCCTCCATGCGCGCTCGCTGCACCATGTCTCCCAGCTCGTCATCCGATAAGGGCATCCCTGCGGAAGCAGTGCCCGCCGCCGCAGCGCCTGCATTCATCCCCTCGACGCGGGATTCTCGTATCATCTCCTGCGTTGTCGGGTCCACACCGGGCGACCAGACACTCGGCGCCGCCATTTCGTTCAAAATGGGCGTCGAGGTGGCGGTTTCTGTATCACGAAACGCAGGGTACCACGTAGTACTTGTCATATCGTACGGGAGAACGCTGCTCGTGGTGGGCACGCCTGCGTGATACGCGAAAAACGGCGGGGTTGTAGTGGAAAACATCGGTCTATGCTGCTTTTCCGGCGGTAGGCTCGATGTGGAAAGCGCCGGCTGCGGGTTGTGGACCCGAGAAAGAACCGTCGGCACTGCCAGGCAGGCCGCCGCAACGATCGACGCGCAAAACAGCTGCCTCTTCCGGTTCCCCGTGAGCGAGCCGGAACCGCAAAAGGACGAGCCTTGTGCACCAGCTCTGGCGGCGAGACTCTCAAAATTTAAAGGGCTTGTTTCCCCTCGCCGCCGCCCCGCCAGCGGTTCAACCGCGATAAGCTCCTCGTCATCCTCCTCTGTGAGCTGAGTCGAGTACAATTCGAGATCAGCATCAGTGGGCCCGGTCCGCTTCTTCAACCCCACAGCGGAAGTGATGACTGGCAACTCTGCTGCACTAAAGAGCAGGACGAGCTCCAGGAAAAAGTTGGCTCTTCGCAACATGACTCTAGGTTCCTGGTGCAGCTAGTTTGTTCAGGGAAACGGGCGAGAACTCTCGTCCCCTCTACTGCGGACCTGCTAAGGGTATACCGCCTAAATGTGTCCAAATCTTCGGCCCGCTTCTCTAGACGCCTTCTTGTTTTACTGTGTTGTGGTCAATTTCTTATTGGTTTTCTGCGTCTAGATCAGCAGGGCTGAGCGCAACGTACCTAACGCCGATTGAGGCCGCTCCTGAAGAGACTCTTCTTCATCACAAGGATCGGAAACACAAGAACACGTTTGGACAAAGTTGATCACAAATTCAGAACAAATCCGAGAGAAAACATTAAATCAGGAAAACGGGCTGTAACAAATCACATCAGAAAAAGAATTCAGGTCTTTCCTTCGGCCGCAAAGCAGCGACGGGTCCTTCAGGCTGAGTAAGTAAGAAACAAAGCAAAAAAAAAGGCTGACGCTACAATTTCACGTGGAGATTGAGCAGCGCATCAGCGTATTGCATCGCCAGATCTGGTGGTATTTCCTCCAATTACCAGAAATGAATATAATATTACGTGCTGCTCGTACAGGTGCTTAAGCGATGGAACCAAGGGAAAAAAAAGCTCGGTACTCTATTCGTTTACGGAAGTGCTCCGGTCATTGCCAGGACCCGTGGCGCTGTGCTTCAGTTCTTTCCTGAGTCGCTGAAGGACTGCACCCATGCGGGTCTACTGGCAGATCCGCGAAAGCAAATGGCCTCAAGGTACAGAGATACGAATGACCGCGCAGGAAAAAAACTCCAGCAGCAATTTATTGTGTCCGGCTTACATCTACAGCTCTCATTCAGAAAGAACTCCCACCTTCGACGCTGCCAGCACATTTTCTGCAGAAACCACCAATGAGCGGCTCCATGATCAAGTGCGCTTTTTACGAACGCAGCTTTCAAACAGCAGCGTCGAATGCGATCGGAGTCGGACCGCGATCCTCACTGTGTATATGAATATACGGTCAATGGATTCTAGGTATGTTGACACCAAAATATTTGTGGCAATCTTGTTTCGCATGGAGAGCCGCATGTTGCGACAACGAAGCAGGTTCATCTATATAAGCTTAAGCACCCCAAGTGATATACCTTTACCCCCATAATTTTGGCCATTGGAGCACTTCGCGAAAGATCGAAGCAAATTATGTCCTAACATCCCTAAAATGAAGATAACTTTATTACAAAGCGAAAAGAAAAAGCACGACAGATTAAAATTCTGCCGCATAGTTCTTTCCAGACGGGATGTAGTTCACTACACTTCAGTTTCTTACCTATCAAGATTGACAGGAAGTCAACATCGGATTCTGATTTTTTTGTAAGTAATGTACCAAGTAAAAAGGCAACGGAGTTTTACAAAAGGCAGAGTGATTTTTGACTATGACCAACAGCGAGCTCCTGTGTCGGTGGAAAATTTTGCAGCGCTGCATCTGCGACCTTCGATATTTCGAAGACGGAGCGATAGTCAGAAGCACACACGCATCTGGTCAGAGTGCATAGCTCATTGGTTTATTGCATTTGGAAAAAGGAGATTGACATCATTATAACAACGCGACAAATTTCATTTAGAAACTGGAAAAATCGTGTCAATTTCATAACCCCGATAAATTCTATAACAATTCTTCATAGGTACAAAAAATCTTCTGTCAAGCAACAAACTTCAGCTGTAGCGCAACGCAGTTCGGGCGCGAGTCAGTCATCATATTTCAAACGTAGCCAGTTTTTCGGTGTCGAAAGCAATTGTCCATAGAGCCCCGGATAAGGCAATATCATCGGAATAGAGAGGAAAACGCAGTGTCTCTTCTCTGGAAAAGAAGTGTGAAAATTATGTCATGCTACAATGAATTGACGGTACGTAGGCAACGGAACTGTGCTGTCGTGGTCGTATCTATAATTTACAAAAAACAAGTTGTAGCAGGTTACAAACAGAGGCTGACTGGCTTTGTATCCGCAGTGGCCTTCAGTTCATTTTGATTATCCAGTGTAGTGAAAGTCACCAAGCCGAATCGAAAACCTCATTACCTCTGCTCCCAAACCATACTAAACGGAAAGAAACTTCTGTTCGTGCAAGACCCGCCAGAAAGATCTTCTGACACCAGCACTGCGCCGCTGGTGCAACGTCTTTCATGCTCGTCAGTGAATCCGGAAAATTTGATCGCGATAGATTATTCAACTACACATATGCAAATTTCTTTCACAAAAGGAACTTGATTTCAATTTCTTGCCCTCGGTCGTGAGCAGAAAACCATATCCGTACAACACGTATAAAAGTTCATTAGTTCCTTCACTGTCGTCTGTACAGAATTACATCCTGTAAAAATTAATATACGTACGTGAATAATCGGTAAAAGAAGTAGAAACCGCAACTTGAACTTCATCGGAATGAACATCAGCTCCCTCTTCAACTCCCCATGATCGGCGCTACACCCACCTGCTGCTCCACCTGCCACATAGGCGCAGTCGCCTGCTGCTCCTGTTCCCCGTACTGCGCGACGGCGCGGTAGACCGTGGAGGCCGCCTTATTGAGAGGAAAAATCCCCCCCTCCCCATATTGAAAACGCATTCGCCTAAAAATTTCTGATGCAGATTTGACGTCACAAATCCTGTCTGTCTTGCAAGAAGGCAAAGCCTTGGGGTCCGCCGCATTATGCCGGCGGTTTGTGATGCTGTTGGGCTTACAGGGCCGACGTCTGTCATGCTAGTCCCCTACGTCAAAACCTCTCGACCCAGGCTTGGTATATGCCTGCAGTCCTCTCCAGCAAGACACGCCTGATTTGTGTACGCAAATCCAGCATCAGAAATTTCGTTTCGATATGTGGAGGGGGGATTTTTCCTTTTGATACGCTTTGCCGTTCAGGTACCGTTGGTCCAGGTCCTGCACCCGGGTGATCGCGTTCGAAAACTGGGTCTGCACCCCGGAACCGAACCGGCGGTCGTCCAGCGCCCGCGCGCGCTGCACGAAGGACTTGCCCATCTCCACCACGCTGGGAAACTTCTGCTGCGCAAACGTCGCCGCATTCACCGTCACGTTCACGCACGTGGACAACGCCTTGTCCTGCACGGCGGCCACGGTCAGGGCGTTGTAGGCCTCGTTAAACTGCTCCACCAGCGGTTCGGACAGGGAACTCGCCAGCAGTTCCTTCTGCAGGTTCGAAATCGCGGCGAAGGCCTGCTTGTACACCTCCTTCGAGTTCTTCTGCAGCAGGACCCCGCTCTATGAGAGTGCGCAAGATAAACTCTCCCTTATTTAAAAGGCATGAGCAGCAACACAAACATCGAGCGAAATGTGGCTTCCGCATGACAAATCTTCTCTACGCGGATTCTGGTTCTGTTTGAGGTTCGAAAATCTGTCATGATGCAGAACGAACCTAAAGTAGACTTGGTATAAGTATTTCGCATGACAATTGACGGGGAGGGGGAGTTGTGCACTCTCATACGCTCTTCGCCGTTTCCACCATCAGCTGCTCGAGCAGCTGCAGGACGGACCGAAACTTCTCGCGCACGGCATTCACCTTGGTGGAGCCGGTCGCGCCGAAGTCCTGCAGGGAGCCGAAGATCTGGGTGCGGACCCGGTACAGCAGCGTCATCGCCTCGGACAGCTTCACGCGGCAGCAAAACCCCTGCAGCTGGTGCTTGTTCACGGTCACGGTCTGCTCGATCGTGTCGTAGACGAATTTCACCTTCTGGCACAGCAGTTCGCGCTTCTGCTCCGTAAGGTTCGTCAGCGCGTGCGTGTACTGAATCTGCCGCACCGCCTCTAGCGACTCGAAGTAGTACTTTTTCAGGTTGTAGATGCATTCGCCGTCCTGGTCCAGAAAGTTCTGGTGCAGGCCTTCTTTCAGCGACAAAATCCGTTGGCGGGAAAATTCCAGCCCCATGAGGCAGCACTCCTTGCCCTCCACCGCCGCGGCGTGCACCACGTCCGCAATGTCCTGCAGGGCCAGGACCGCCTGGTCCAGCGGCGCCAGCGTGAACACCCGCTCCTGGAAGCCGTTCAGGAAGCCCTTGGCCGCGCTGGCCCGCTCGAAGAGGGACTCGCGGACGCGAAACAAGAAGGCCGTGGTGGTGGCACAGGTGGTCACCTCGAGCAGGTTCAACTGCGTCACGTCGTTGCACAGTTCCTGTACGTGCTGCAGCGCGGCCTGGAACTTGGGCCCCATCCGCTCCACCGACTCCGTCTTCAACTGCTCTTTCATGGTCTGCAGCAGCGTCATCGCGGCCTTCACCTTTGCATCCAAAACGGTCAGCCCGCGGTCCAGCCGCTCCCGCTGGGTCAGGACGACCGCGCCGCGGGTGATCGTTTCCTCGTACACCGAACGCAGGTGCGCGTCAAAGTCGCGCAGCGACTGCAGCGCGTGGTCCAGGGTCAGGTAGTCCACAAACTTGGTTTGAAAATCTTGCAGGTAGAACTGCACCCCGCTCAGCTTGTTCAGCACCTCGTACTTCGTCCCCTGCCGCTCGATTTCCTCCTTCAGACGGGCAATCTGCGACCACGCGTCCTCGAACGCCTTGCGGATGTGCTCACTGTTTGCGTTTTCCTTCATGCGATGCTGCAACACCTGGATGGACACCATAACTTTGCGCGCCAACACCTTCACGGAGTCCTTGACCGCGTGCGCCTCGAGCTCCTGCACGGTCACCATCGCGGCGGAGAGATGGTCCGCCAGAAAGCACCCCATGCTGCGTCGGGTCGGGGAGGGTGTTCCGGTGGTGCCGCTCTTGTTAAACACCATCTTAATGCAGCACTCTTGCAGAAACGAAGGTGATGTAGTGCAAAGAAAATGAAGTAGTCGCTTATGTGCCCTGGATGCGGCGAGCGCGAGCGATGTTGTGGATATGGTTCTAGGGCAAGCTGCAGCTGGTTTTACTTGGCAAGAAAAGAGATAAAGCACCCCCAGATAAAACAGTTTCTTTTTTTTAGAGAAGAGAACAATGTACGGAGTTCTTCTTGCACCAGACACTTAAAATACGTTTTTCACGCAAACAAGTTCCTTGTAGAACAGAAGTACAGGAATTTCCTTTTATCGCAAACCCAAGGCAAGGCTGCTCTACTTACCCTTCTTCGCAATGAATCCAACAACTCATACTCAACCGAGACTCAAGTCCTACTTTTCTGCTAATTTTTTGTTGTTTTCGCCTCACATAGTTCAACGCGACAGACGTGTCCCCTGGCTAAGGAAAAGGGATCCCGGGGAGAGTACCGGCAAGAAAATTTTCGCTAGGGAGCGAGAGTCGTAGGGGAAAAAAATTGAATGAATGTGCTACATCCCGACCAAAGGAGCCATCCCGAAAAATTGCAAGGCATCGCGAAGCTCATCCCGCAGTGATCCTCGCGTCCACACTATAGCCCAACCAGGACCGGCTGCTTCCTCCAGCCGTCGCGATATGACCTGGGGCCAAATTTCTAGACGCACACTATGTTCCCGGCCCGGCGTGATCAATCAGTTGCGCATGCAACCACACTGTAGCGACCATCCGCTACTTCGATCTTGAGTCCATTTGTCAGTAGCCGCATCGCGAACGCGATTTCAAACACTGCCCCCGGGGCAGACAGCCACAGCCCAACGCCAGGGAAAACCCTCAGGATCTCACACGCGGCACCAACCGCGAGAAGAGCGTAGGACGCACAGGCAAAGGTCGCGAAGGAAACAGGAAGCAGGAAGTTCGACGACGTCCGCAGGTACCAGAAGAGCGTAGCGGACCCCCCGCCGCAGACCAGCATGCCAAGCTGGTAGCAAAAAAAGTTCCAGCTGGTCAGAAGCAGAATCAGGGTCGCCTTGTCCTGCCCGGAGTGGCTGCTGGCGGGGCCAAACAGGGACTCGACGCCCAGCAGGCAGACCGCGCCGAAACCCAGCAGAATGGCCTCGAGGAAACGGGCAAACACGTAAACCATCGGCGGAACCAAGTCCGTGACAGCTGCCAGCGCAGGTGCGGAGCTGCTCGAAGGAGGTAGTGGGGCGTGTAATGATCCCTGGCCCTGTGCGGGAGGACGAGACACCCCATTTACGCTGCTCTTCCAGACCGCTAGAGCGAGCAAAATTCCGATCATCAGCACAACCAGCGAGTTTGCCAGCATGAGGAGACAGCCGACCACGAACGTCGTGTCCGGCGTAGTTTTTGCCCCGCCCCCCGTCGCACTCACGTACTGTTCCACGATGGCACTGCCAGTGCCGTAAATAGCAAAGGCCGCAAGAAACAACGAGCCGACAACCTTCGAAAAACCTCCGGGAAGATCATGAAGCCCTGAATTATCAACAATGTGGTCCATGCCTTTGTTCTCGTCCCCCCCCAAGCAGCTCGGTGTCCACGCGGGCGGACATGCCCTATTCCTGCTGTCTTCCAGAAAGGCTACGGAGCGGCGAAGAAACTGCAAGTAGCTTGAGCCAAAATGGCTACGGAAAATTTTCTTTTATCCCAAACCCGAGGTGAAATTTAAATTTTCGTAGTGAATTCAAATAGCTTTTTATGTACAACTCAAGCGAATAAACTCAAGTTCTATCATGTTGTGTTTGCAAATTTTGAAGACTTCTAAGTACACGTTTGCTTCCATAAACCACAACTAGGGCTAGCCTCACGCAAACTCAATCGGCACACACACACACTTGAACAGTGAAACAAAGAAAATTAGCACCACGAAAAAACAGCCACGTATGATGAACACTCTAAATTCAAAGGCAGGGGCCCTTGACGTGTGTCTGCAAGCACGGTCTGTCTCAAGATAACACCGGGAGCATGCAGACGAGAATTGCAATTGCTTTTCTGGGTTCGTATGCAATGCACAAAATTAATCTGCAGTTCATTTATAAAAATTCTTTTAGGGTACTTAGTTGCCGGTACGACGTCTTTTGGGTTTGGCAGACCACTTGCTTCTTGAAAATTTGCATTTCTGGTACGTCATATTGATTTATGGCCAATGCATCTGTGCTGTCAATCATGACACTCCTAGTTTATTTTCCGTCCTCTTCGAGAAGAAGCTGGTGGAACATCAAAACAAATAAGTACTTAAAAGCGAAACATCAGAACGTCAAACAACCAAAAAGACATCTTGGACAAACGCCCCGTCTGTTGACCGAAAAGTGTAGTTGCAAGCTTAGTCAGTCGACCCCTTGGTCTTCCGAAAACTACTGGACTCGCTCTTATTTTCTAGCGGAAATACTTGAATCCGCAGTTGTACTCACCCGCGCCGCGTGGACGGCTTGTCGCGCTTTTCCAGAACGACGCCTTTCGCCGTTTCGTAGTGCAGATCGTGCATCTTCTTCTCGAAGGCCAGCAGGTTTTTCTGGAAGCGTTTCGCCGCCTTGGTGTTGGGCGAGGACGTTGCCTTTTGCGCCGCAGCGGCGGACGAGAGCGGCGGAAACGCGGCGCTCTGTGGGCCCAAATGCGTGAGCGACGGAACCCCGCCCGCTCTGCAGGACCGCTCGCCCGTGGGAGATGACAACCCTGTAGTTCCAGCGACAACCGCCTGGGCGTACGTTCTGCTAGCGGGGCTAGTCGTGGAGCTGCTCGCGGACTGGACCAGAGTCGGAGCTTGGGCCGTCTGGTGGCTTTCCGGGAGGGCCGGGGTGGTCATCCGCGAAAACGTCGCAAGTGTATCTGTTAATTTTTGCACAAAAATTTCGGGAGTTGTAGAACGCTGTGCATAATTGGACGCGCGGAACTACACCATTAGGGCTTCAAAGTCAAATCGCGCTACAGTCCGTCGACACAAAGACAACAGTGATCATATAGCCACATGCACTACAGTCTACGATCAACGACTCAGGTTATACCTGTTTCACTTGGTTCCAGTGTTGATTCCCCGTCGCTTGAAGAGGATACAGCCGGTACCACGTACGAAGGCTCTAGACTCATAGCACGGAACGTAGACCAAGTGTCACCCGTGGTTTTCGCATCTATCGACGGTGGCGGCGCTCGAAAAACCGGTACTGGGGGTAGCGCCTTCTTTTTCGCCCTTGTGCTCTTCTCCTGCGTTTTTGTAACAACTGGCTCGTCTGGAACGACAATCGGAATTTCACCTGCCACGTGAAGCGCTGGCGTACCTTCGTCCTTCTCCAGCCCCAAGCCCGGAGGAAACACAAGGTCAGCCTCGTCGATCAGGAGCGGCTCCTGCGTCACCGCAAAACTAGTAGTATCCCGGTCGTGTGGCGCAAAAAGGCCGGGCGGCGGCGGAAGTCCGGGGGGTGGGGAAAAGTTTCCACCGATATGGCTGTACTTGTTGCCCTCGTCGACCCAGGGCGGGGGAGAAAAAGCTACCTCGTCGCTGCTTTTGCTCTCAACATCATTGTTTGCAAAGGCTGTGAAAACTTCTCCTGGCGTGTAGGGTTGCAGTGTCGGTTTCCAGGAGGCGGGATCGGATACACTACTGTCTCCAGTCTTGCTGTTTCTCCCGGCGCTCCGAGCAACTTTACTGCGCCTCGGCGACGACACCCGCACACCGTGCGTTCCCGAAAAGGTGGAGAGGGCACAGAATGCGAAGGCGGTCTTCTGAAGGACGCCACGGGCGGTACTGGTGCTGCCGATTGTAGTACACATTTTTATGCAAGAATTCTAAATTGCTGACCCTCTTCAGCAAGCCCAAGCTCGATCTTGACCGATCGGAAAATTATTTTCACGAAGCGAAACGTGACCCTCCCGTGGGGAAAAGAATGATTTTTCTACAGGAAGAACTCAAAAGAATGCAAATCCTGGGTAGCCTAGGTTTCTTTGCACATTGCTCAAACATTAAAGTCTTATTGAGAAGGACCCGAAAGAAGCCGCATCAAAAATGCATTTCGAATCATAAAAGCAAACAAGGATCCGCTTTGTGTCAGAACGCAAGGCGCTGCTGCGAGACACGATAAAGCTACTAAAAAATCTTGGTTTATAGATCGTCACATCGAGCAAGTGCTTCTGCT
The DNA here is from genome assembly GCA_905178155.1 of Amoebophrya sp. A120. Taxonomy (NCBI): domain Eukaryota; class Dinophyceae; order Syndiniales; family Amoebophryaceae; genus Amoebophrya; species Amoebophrya sp. A120. The sequence continues at coordinate 13,506,258 of CAJINV010000001.1, forward strand.
TGATCTCAGTCTCATGCTCTATGAATTCCGGATAAACGAAGTTGGAGCTGGGAAGATTTTCACTGACAAACTTTGCGAACACTTGCACACCAGCCGCTACCGCGATCACCGGCTGAAAAGTGCAAGTGGTGCATGAGACTACAATAGTCGTCATAATTTTTCTAATTTTTCTTGCGGCTTGCACCACAGGGACACCCGACAGCAAAAGCTAGCAGTCCAGTCGTGATTTTCAAAATCCAAAACATTCCTTCAAAATGTCGCAAAATGGTATAGGAAACTTTACTTCAGAATCAGACGGAGATACGGATGATAAACAGCTAGGGCCCGAGAAACCGCAGCAAGGGTTTGAAGCAAAACTTGCTGCAGAGCCCGCCGCCACTTTGCTGTGCGACATCGTACTCACTGTAGGCCCAGGGTTCGATGCCCGGAGCGTCCTTTTCGGTGCCATCCCAGCTGATCTTCCAACCCAAGGAGCGCAGGAGAAACCGCATCACCTTCGATTTGCTGAACAAGACGACGTTCACGGTGGAAGCGAGCATCAAAACCGCAAAGGCAGAGATGCCCAGGGCGGCGCTCCAGTCATAAAACACCGAGGAGTGGCCGCAGGCGGATGCGGAAAAGAAAAACGGGTGGTAGTACACACCCACATACCCCCACCAGCACTGCTGCCAGGCCTCCAGCTTCGGTTTGTCCGAGCTAGGCGCAGGCTGTGCCCTTCTTCTTCCGTGGTTCTCTTCACCTTCCACGTCGAGGGAGATGTTGGCTTCTTCCGCATTTGATATTGGCAAGGAATAGGGAAGATTACTGCCCAGTACCAACGCATCCTCTTGCAACGAGCGCTGCGGCTTTAGTATCCCCTCCATTTTCGAAGCAACTACATGATTCTTCTCTCGCAACACGCGTGGCTGGGTGTTGATGCTGCTACAGTAGCTGTTGAATCCCAACCAGACGTCCGCACGCAAAAACGTACTCATCTCCTCCCCGCAATTGCACACCAACGACACCATATTCGAGGCCCACGGGCAATATTTCGCCGTTGGCGAGCAGTACCACTCGTAAACCGGCCAAAACTTCATATCCAAATTCTCGTAGCCCGCTTGGGGATAGTCCATGTACTATCGCACGGGAAAAATACGGCCACATGGTACATAAGCTTCTTTTGACATAGACTTCAATCAACAAATCTAGTAACAAAAAATCTGACTCTGCAAGAACGCCCATGGGCATAGTATCGTCATCCAGCGAGCAAGTCTAGTACCAACAACGCAATTTCTGTCAACTATCGAGCTTGCATGATGCAAAAAAAATGCGCGGGCATTTGCACGCTGGCGTTATTTTTCCGACTCATATGTCCTTCCACAGATACACCGGATCCCACAAGCCCGCGTACTCGACGACCGCAGTGGTTGTGGCGGTGTCTGTGGTGTTGGTTGCGCGACCGCTGGTGCCCACCGTCGCACCGTCTGCTCTGTAGAGCAGGTCCCGATTGGACATATCGGAACCCTCCACATCCAGGAGGCGGAAATCATTCACGTTGGCCTCGTATCGAATGCAAATCTGCCACTGCCTGCATGGAGGTCCTACCATAAAAATTCTGTTACTTCTTGAACTTCTTCGTGTACGACATTCAGGTAGAAGGTATTTTATTGCGAAGAGAGTCGCAATGAATGCATAGGCTTTCTCATCATTGAAGATTCTATTCTGCTACTGTACAACATCGTGCTTTGGTCGTGTGGTGAGGAAGAACCTACTGTCTATCAGGGCGCCCTACGCTCTCCTCAAGTTGAGCTGAACGTGCGAGTCGCGCGATTCCAGCAGTAAAGTGCAGGCAGAGACGCATCAGCATCTATAGAATTAGTATTTCCTCGCATACCTTGTCCCGAAAATCCAATAGCAGCACGTAATTGCGAACGCAGGTATCCGAGGCGAACCAGCGGACGTCCAGATTGCCACTGAAGGGCGCGAACACCTCGGTGTCGTAACACTCCTCGGGGTTCCGGATTGAGTCCGCGTCGATCGCGGGCACGCTGCCCGTCGCCGCCGTCCGCGCGAGCAAGGCCGAGACGGAGTGCGCGAAAAAGTACTTGCAGTTGGCGATGCGGTACAGGGCACAGAAGGGACTTCCGTTCCGGCACAGCTGCGTCTGCGCCAGGTCCCCCCGACAGTACTGTGTGGAGCCAAACAAAAGATTGCCCTCCGTCAGGTGCGTGCTGTCGCCGCGCACGAACGTCGCGTCGGTCGGCGGCAGCTTCAGGTAGAACGCATCAGACGCTTGCATCGCTTGGCTCTGGTCCGTGAGCCGGCTATCCTCGGCCACGTTCGCCATCTCGGCAAAGAGCCCAAACGCGAATCCCCCGTACAGCATGCGCAAGTAGGTTACCAGAAACAGCAACTCCACAAACCCGAGAAACCGGAACAGGTTCGCGCCTTGTGGCTAATACCGGGGAAAAATTCAAACTGCATAGACTCTGGGTGAAAGAAATCGCAAGTGAAACTGATGCAGAGTTACTTGCAAGGAAAGCTGTCTGAGTACAACCAGAGAGGACGACCCAGCAGATCATGATATTCTGTGATGTTTATCCGTAGTGCGACGCTGAAAATGATGCGGCACCTTTCAAAGGCAATGTTCGTTCGGACTTCTTAACTTCCCTCGGCCTACTGTGTTCTGTTTGTAGTAATTGACAGTGATCCCGTAACACGCGTCGACCACCATGCCGCTGTAGGATTGCCGGCGCAGGTGTGCCACTTGGATCAGCTCGGAGGGCATGTTGCCGAAGTGCTTTAGTGCGCTCCGGAGCGCCCGGCACAACACGAGCTTCAGGAAAGCGAGAATGGTGAGCGCAGTCAAACAGACGCGTAGCTGCAGCTTGCTGCTGCCCGGACACGCATGCAACGCCAACTGGTCGCCGTCACAAGAAATCGCCTTGCCCGTCTTCTCGCGGTACAGGTAGCGGCCCATTATGCATAGGTGCGGCACGGTCAGTTCGTTCTCGGTGACATCTGCGTAGGCCTGGTTGATCGGACACTCGAGGTCCACCTCTTGTGCCAAGTCAAAGAAGACCAGGGCGATCACGAAGAAGAAAGCCAGCACGAAGTACAGGTAGGACATATGGAAGTGTCAGAATCGACATTGGCAAAATCGAAATGATTTGCCATGCATAAAATGGATTCCAGTTCGAACCCAGTTTCTAGGTGGCGCATCACAAATGATCCTGGTGGTGCCTAAATCCAGTTTGTAATGCTGTTTAGGCAAAGAAGACTGGTTCTCTCATGCTGCTTTAGCAGCTCGAGCTATAACCCCAAACAGGCTTAAATCGGCCTCACTTGCCTGCTCTGCAACACACGTATTTCGCGTCATGCATTTTATGCAACACAAATTTTTCGATTTTGTCAATTTCGATTCTGGCAGTTCCATAGGACACCCATTGAAAGTAGAAATGCAGGTGATACGACCGCCGGCGGAACCGCCACTCCACCTCGTACCACTCCGCCAGCTCGCGCAGCAGGTACTTCACGCCCGGAATTTGCAAGCATCCGTCCTTGACGCAGCGACGCACCCGACCGCCAAGGGTGCGCTGCTTGGGCCCGCCGACGGAGGACGCGGCGCCGGGCTCCGCGTTCTGTCCGTCGGCATCAGGAACGACTGTGGTAGCTTGCGCCTTGCCACCTGAGGCTTTATTGCCCGCGCCCCCGCTGCTCATGCTGCCGAGGCCGGGTGGGGTGGGTGCGTGCGAGTCTTCATGATGTTTTGCACGCGGACATAGAACGGCCACGGCCGCGTCATGGTTGTTCTGCCTGCTTTGCGGCGATGTTGGAAGAACGTGTTTCGTACGCTCGCAAAACAGCGCCTTCGTTAATTTCGCAGAGCCACTGACTCGCTCTCTCACACGCTTCACTCGGAGTGCAACTCTTTCCGCGTAAAGCAGAGGTCCGCAATGCAGTTCAGAACAAAGAAACCGCGTCCGCCTCTCGCAATCCCGGATTACATCACGAGAAATCCAAGGAGCGACGCACCTTAGCTGCCTTCCAGGTAACCTGAGCTGAGGACGGCACACTAGATGGAAAAACGATATCAAAACATATTGAGGTGCGGGGACGTTGATGATGTTTTCAGTAACTGTCGACGCGGAAGGGCGATTGATAGCAAGTTCTCGGTTCAGATAAAAACGCACTTGTTGACTCGATGGATTGCCAACACCTTCTGTCGCTTCCTGCAGGTGCGGTCATTTTAGTCATTCACTAGCGGCAGGGGCTCCTCCTGTCCCTGCCTATTTGTTCCCGCCCCTGGCTCTCCGTACTGCTCGAGCAGAGCACTCGACAAAAAGTCTAGGTAGACGCGCTGCGCAGAATCTGGCACGTCGCCAAAGCTGTTAACCTTGATCCATGGATCCGCTCGCTCATCGTCAAAGTCCTCGTGCGAGTGCAATTGTGCCCCAGCGCCAGGTGCCTTGACAGCTGCAACTTCGGGCACTTCTCCTGAAGAGGTTTTTTGAGTTTTACTCGTGCCGCTTTTCTTCGTGTCTTTTTTCGCTTTTGTTTTGCTCGCGCCCTCAGTTTCGGAATGCGTGCGCTTTGTCTGTGCATTGTCGTCCGAAGAGTCCGACAAAATGACAACTTCGTCCTCTTCACTATCCGAAACACTCTCGACCACGGACTTGCCGTCGATTTCTTGCACAGACGGCGCAGGAACTCCGGCTCTTCGCAGGTCTTCCAACAACTTTGCTCGTGCTGCCTCACCATCTGGATCTCCAATCGTGACGCTGTTGTAAACACTGTTGTAGTTGTAAAACACGAGGCAAAACCGCTTCCCCACGAAAGCCTCGGTGCCGTGCAAGACGCCGCCCGAGAATAGAAGTGCAGTGTGGTTAATGTCGAAGAATGTGCCAGCCGTTCCGTCGAGCGTCCCCGCCTCGCCAACGGCACGAGAGCCATCTATCCGGCGCGGCGGAGGAAGGTTGGCACCCTTCGTGTCGTCCGAGGCAACGAAAATTCGGCCGCCAGTGTAGGTTCCCAGGCAGATCGCCATACTGTATAGACCCGGCACATTGCCGCGATCCCTGTGCAGTTTGGTCTGGATGCTGGCGTTGATTGTGATTGATGTGTACTTCCTTGCCATGGACAGCAACCGTGCCTGTTCTTGCCGGCGCGCTCGCTTGAGAGTTTTAGTCGTCACCGACGGCTTGACCCCACTCCACAGCTTGGCGTGGTACGAATTCAGCAGATGCGCAAACCACTGGCCGCGCGGATGCTTCGTGAAGCGGCTAAGCTGGCTCCGGTAGGTCTTGTCGAACAGCTTGGTCGTTGCACCGATGGTGACGCCCTGAAGCGGCCGCGCCGCGGCCTCCTCCCGCCGGATGCCCTTGCGCCCACGGACTATGTGCCTGCCGTGCGCGAAAAGCTGCTGCAGGTGCTGCACCAGGTCCCTCTCCTGCTTCGCCCCGCTTTGCGCTCGAATTTGCGAACGCACTGATTCCGGAAGCCGGAAAATTTCTACGCCATTGCCATGATGGGCGTCTGGGTCGAATGGCATGACCTCGCCAGGCGAGAAGTCCTCCTCGCTGTACAGCTGATTCTCCAACGGACCTCCCTGCGCTTCGTCTTCCCTCGCGACTTCGTTCATCGCTTGGTCCTGTCGCATGGTGAGAAAAGCCTCGTACAACCGAATGGCCGTCGAAGAACTTACGTTCGAATTTGTCCCCCGCATAACGTACCCGAGCGAGTTTGCCGGAACGTGACCCAGGACGATGCAGCGACGAAACAGCCCTGCCGCAGCAGAGATCCCGCGGACAGGCCAGTGGCGGCAAGTCGCATAAACTGGAGCCGCTTCGATCGGAGTAACGACCGCGGCGTCCGCACGGTCAACTTTCTGGTCCCCGAAAAGCGGCTTTACAAACCAGAGACGCCCAGGCGGGATGGTCACTTCGCGCCATATGTACCCAAAGTGCGTGCCGTCCATGCCCGTTTCTGCAATCCGTTTTTCAGCGGTTGCGGCGCGGATCGCTGCGAGCGCCTTCGCAGTGTCCGCATCCTCGCGGTAGCAATTTTCCAGCGGATTCCAGAAGTCTGTAGATTCTCGCAGCACTTCGAAAATGTCACCGAAGCCGGACGTTCCCGGCGTCCGTTGCTGCCGCACATCACCTGATGTCAGTCGCTGCTTTTGTAGCATCTCGGCGCGCACGTGAGAAGGCGTGCCGCAACGGCCGACGCGGACCATCACCACCGAAAAGGCGGGCCACGAGGAAGGAGACCCATCAAACGCCCACCAATCTGCGGGGTAATTACTCGCAAGCGCTTTCGTCATCTCGTCTGGGTTGCGAAAACGGCCGAAAGCACGAATAGCTGCTTGTGCGTGCGCGCCTGCGTCAAAAAATGGAACGAGCGACAAGGAATCCAGTCCAGCATTGTCCTCCGTTACTGCAACAAGTGCCGTCTCAGTTTCGTCTGGAACTACATCCGGACTGGCAGTAGTTGAGGACACAATTCGCGAAAGCGAATTCGACGCGCTGCTGAGACTCATGGCATTCTGCTCTACAGTGCGGCCACTATTGGTTCTCGAAGACGACGCGCTCGAGCTTGAAGACGCAGAGTAGGACATTTTTTTCCGTGGTCTCCAATACTTTTTTCCAGCTCACAAAATCACGCGGCTTACATTTTTTCTCTATGCCGAAACAGCACGAATAGGGGCGAATAGCCTATAGCCACATTTCGCTGGTCTCTGGAAGGCTGCGACAATTTCTTACCCACCATAATTGCACAAGAAGAAACCAGACAGGAACTACTCCTCGACTGCGTACGGAACAGTTCGCGATCACTGAAAAAAGTGACAAGACCTAGCCGACTTGTGGACAATGATCAGATCCGGACCTGGCTACGCATTCCACATGAAATCGCACGAACAGGAGTTTCAAGGTTTCACGTTCGCAACAAGTCATAGGAAACACACCGCGCTAGCCGACGATTGTGAACAACAATGTATAAAAATTTCTTCCTGCACAGATTACCGCCATTTCGGAGGCCAACTGTTGTACTTCAAGGATTCAAAGTATTCAGATCTCAATTTCACGTGTTGGTCCAATGAGCGCATGTCAGTCTGCGGAACCTATGTATCAGTCTTCGTGCTACTGTCGTGCGCAAAGCATGAGATTTCTCCCGATCTCTCTCATTACTTCGCAACAGTCCAGAATTCTCGCTTTTTCGCCGCCAGGTCGTAATTCGCCATGCCGGATCCTCCGCCACTTGCTATCCCGCTCGTGATTATCTGATTATGACAAAAGCAAAACAGAGTCGTGACAAGCGAGGTGCATGAGAAGAAGCGTTGGACGTTACTTGAAGTTGAAACAAAATACTGCGGACTAAAAAAGCAACTATACCCCAAGAATCATGCCCACCAGCGTGACGAAGAGAAGAATCGACACAAAAACCAGTCTCCCCACCCGTGTGCGCACGTCGACCTGGTGCTCGCACGAAGGTCCGGAATAGGGCGCCTTGCACCAGCACACGTTATCCTGACACATAGATCTGCCCGCTGTGCACTCGGGTGTGCATGCCGCTGTCACGAACTGTATCGATGTTCCGTGTTGCAGAACCACCAGCAGGGCGGAAAAGAAAAGCTGCAGCCATCGTTGCGATATTGGTAGCCCCTGCCTTCTTCGTGGCGCTGCAGCGAGTCGTCTGTGCGACGTGAGGCCGCGCATAGTGTTCTGCGTGGGGCCTTATGTGATGCGAGCCCCCGTCGAAAACACCCCCATCCACAGCGTATTTCGCATTTATTGATTCTCAAAAATTGGCGCCGTCAGCCCTGGTATCGATAGACATTAGCAATTCGAAACTTCTAGGTACAGGCGTTCAGAAGGAGCTAAGCACATGCAGCTTCAGAATTTTAGAAAGGTAACAGCACCACCAGCGCTTTCTACTGCAGCAACTGAAAAACGTCTCTCAGTAAACTTGCCTCCTGAAGAAAACACTCCTCGATCTCTGGAAGAAAGCTACATTTCGTATCATCTCCCTCCGGGTCCGCTCTCCTGCTTTTCCCACGATCGTTTTCTCAATCCGGGTGCATGACGCCCTCCGTCACTCCAAAAACTTTCTGCTGTCGCTCTGCAGTTGTGCGCCCCCACATCTTCTGAAGTGTGCCCGCTCTCGGTCTCGCCAGGGACCAAGGAGAAATTCACCGGAAAAGAGGGCTGCGCAACATCCATCGCCATCGCGACACTCAACGAAAGTGTCACGGCAGAGATACTTTTAATCATGACAGACTGGCGACGCAAGGTCGATACTGAAAAATTCTGAATTACTGAGGACATCTTTAAGGCATCTGGAAGATCAGGTAGTAGTCATTCACAGTAAAAAATCATAGTCACAAACGAAACTGTGGCAGCCAGGCTGCGAAGTAGAAACGCTCTTTTTGACAAGTATGTATCTAGCTGTCTATGTTTTCTTCTGAATTGGATTCGAACCACTCCCGAAAAAGTGAATCACCTTTTCCGGTAGAGCTAAGCATGTTAGATTAATGCCGCTTCACAACTACTGCACCAGCGACAATACGACGTAAATGAAACTATTCCCTTTTAGTTATGTCGTCAACAATATTTTCACCGACGAAACCGAAACTGATAGGCAAACACGCAGAAGAGCAACGTTGATTTAGAGATACGAAAAATCTATGAAACTACACTCGCAAGTAAGGCGAGGTGGAGTAGAAGTCGGAAATTCATCTTCCCAAGAGTCAATCACGACAAGAGACAGCAACGGTAAGAGGCGAGGGCGGCAGGTGAACACTGACATAAAAGAACTCGAACTCTCCGTCTCGTCACAGGAAATCAATCGCGTAGCGGTGGTAAGTAGACAACTATTCCCAAGTAGTAAAATACCTAAAGGAGTCAAAGTTAAACATCTTAGTCTGGAGGCTGCTGCTGAAGTTACAGGTTGAAGCCGAATGCATCTACGCCCATGCGACGCTTGTGTAGTACGTACCCTGTGGGTGTGTGTAATAAATACGCGAAGGCAAACTGATGTTGATTTTCACGGAAGCAAAATGCTGTGTGGAATAAGTATCTGCTCTACTACTAAAAACTTCAACACATTTTCCCATTTTGCATGAATAAAGTCTGAAAATTCCGTAATAGAGCCATTGTACAAAGAGTTGACGACAGAAACGCAAACGGGCACCCCAACGGAGGAACCGGCTCGCGCATCTGCAACTTTATCAAAAGTCTGTAGTCAATCAGTCACCTTGTTTCCTATATCAATTACACAACAGAATCTGATTCCCCTAGCGTCGTCGATCATCCCGCCCGAAAAGCTTCCCGTTCAGATATTTCTATCAAAAAGACAAAACTAACGTAGTGCGAAACGAGAAAGAAACTCATATTTATTCATACAAAACTGGCGAAAGGCAAAGCTTGGTCAAAAAATCAAAAGGTTATTAAGGTATTACTTCTCTTGCGCGGTTGATTCGGATATTTCTTTCTCCTCTGCTACTATGTCTGCGAGTACTCTGTCAGTGTTCTATTCCGTTGAAATTTGAGTACCGATCCCTGATTTTATTCTCCGTAGCAGCAGGGCGTAATGGCTCGTTTTTTTACCTTTCGTGATTTTCAATAAACACTCCAGGTCTATCAGAAAGAAAAGAAACTACGTAAAGAAGAACTGGAATAATTAGTTCGTCGTGCTTTTATCCCTCTCTTTTTCGTCAGCGGCGCCGTGAAAAAAGGAGCGACAAAATTGCGCAAAACTCCTTTCTGCTGCTCTGTGTTGAGCAGACCTACACTGATCGCTAGCTCATCACCACGTCGCCGCCGGCATAGTCGAAGTCCAATGAGAACGAATCGCTGTATCGCTCTCGTACCTGCGAATGTATGTTGTTTGCATTTTCTTTGATGATTAAAGCCTTCGTTACCAGTAAAAGCACGCTAGCGTGCCTTAGTACAGCCTCCCTGCCCCTACTCAAAACTGCACCAAGCCTGAAAGAGAAAGTGCCCACTGTTGCATGATGAGGAAATAAAACGCCAACCAGTACTGCTACGTATCGTATCCTACCTGTGGGCACACGACCGCCAAGGCTGCCACCAGCACGTACATGGCCATTTTTCGCAGGTACTCGGGTACGCTGGCGTTGTAGCCCGTGACGTAGTGGATGTTGCTCAGGATGTAAAACAGCCACGGCCGCTCGTCGTTCTCCCAGTACGGCGTGTCCAGAAACGCTTGCCCGTTCGTCTCCGGACAAAGCTGCTTCCTTTGCCCCACGTCAAAGTTCCGCAGGTACATTCCTTTCAACTCCTTCGCCAGGAGCTTCAAGTCCTTCAGCGGCAAGTCCAGCACGTTCGCCTCGTCCAGCTCGATACTGGCCTTGATGTAGAACGGCTGAAACACGCTAAACGCGAGCTTCTTGAGGCAGCCCGCCGGGTCCGCGTGCGACACTGGTGTTGGGGGGATAAACAATCATTCGAGAGCCGTGGTTTAGTTTCCTTTAGTCGATGTGCATGAACTGTATTTCTAAAGAACAAATTTTAAAACGCTTCTGCGAGACAAGAACAAAGATGCCCCTTGAAAGTGTTAAAATGACAATACTGATATCCTCCAGGGCCCAGGTGGTCGGGTCTTCATCCTGAATTGGCGCAATGCGCCCCGCGTCCCGTAGCAAATGGATCATACGCTCACTGGCGTGCACGGCCGACGGGGGGATCACGATGTTGGTCACTGGGTGGCGGAGCACCGGCCAGGAGGCGGACTTCCGCGCCTGCAACAGTAACTGCTGAAAGCTTTCGATGGCAAAGCCCCGGACGTACTCCTTCTCCGTCTTCGGGTCGGTTTCCAGGTACGAAAACAGGTAGCTAATCTCTGCGTAGTTGGCCGACCGTTTTCCGTCGTCGCCCAAGTCCCAGATCCGCTGCTGCGAGATCGGGTCAATCGCATCGTCGCACTTCGTGCGATCCGCATACGCCGGGCCACCGAGGGAAGAAAGCGCGGCAGCGAGACCTGAAAAGAAAAGTGGATTTATTTGCCGGTTGATAGAATGTAGTCGACTCGACTATGTAGAGATGCAGGCTTTCTTATAGTATAAGAAAGCCTGCATCTCTACATAGTCGAGTCGACGTAATGATTCTATCTCCATTCAGTATTCCATTGCATATCATGCATGTAACTTGCGATCCTGGTGGTTCCTCAGAAGATGCCTACTCTTCAATTTTTGCTCGTTCAGCATCGAAAATTCGAATCAAACATGCTGCATAAAAATTTCATGCTCAGACGCGCACACACGACGTCACATGCATTCAACTGTCCTCAACGAGACCGATCATTCCGAATGCATGTATTCACCCGCGGTAGAGACATCACACTTTGAGTTGCGAAAACTCTCATCCAGCAGCTACGCGTAATGCCGGTTCGAGTCTGTTCGTACCACTACCACAGGTGAATGCGCACATACGAACTGCCTGTTTGTCCCACGTGGTTCTCAAAAGCGCGCTCTTTCTCGTTCCAGCTAGAGTAGTCCTTGTTCACACGTGCAGTAGTAGTTCCACGCACAAGCACCACGATACAACCACCGCACGAGTCCTGTTCTTACTGCAAGATCACGAGTCCTCGTGCCACAGTAGCTATCAGGCTGTACTTCTTCTACAGCCTGGTACGATAACGCTGCTCGCCGAAAAGTGTAACATACGAATCGACTAACGCAAAAGGGGTTTGGTACTTTCTTCGGTCATTCGGGGTGCTCGCGACGACGAATCTGGGGAATGAGTAGAAGTAGAACTTATTCCACAAATTGACAAATCTCAACGAAAATGTTGGCAAAGAACTTGAACTACTGGCATCATGCATTCTTTCTCGAAAGACAAAGACTAGCCTCAGGCACGACCTGCATGCAAAATCACGAAGGGGCAAAGTAGGTTTTCAAGATGCACGAAACGCATGCAGACGCTCCAACTGATTCAGAGGTCTCAGAAGTGTCAGAAGGCACTGCATACTTTGACCAAGACTCACTATATACGAATTCACAACGACAATATCTCGCTCGGTTCATCAGTACTAGGTACTACACGTCGTGTTTTCATCTTTCTCCTCCTCGACGCCAAACTACAAAAGAAGAATTTATCAGTACAAAAGGGCGCAGAACAAGCTGATGCGCAATGGAATACCTTGGTCGGTGTAGGCCGGATGGTAGTTGCTTGGACGGTGTCGCTTATTCCGGTTGCTGTTGTAACGCTGATACGGCGACTGGTGTCCGCTCGCGTTTGGCGGCTGGTAGGGCTGGAAGGGGGACTGTATCACACCCGGTGCCGCGGTTCCTGCTGCGCTAGAAGATGAAGATGCGGAGGAGGACGAACCCGTGTTCATCTGCCCGAAGAGATTCTGTTGCGGCTCCCGGCTGCTGCCCACCGGGCGAGAGGAGGCGGCGTTTGACATTGCGACGCCCGAGCCGAATTCCGGTACTAGCGATGGGTTCGTGAACGGGTTGCTCCCGACCGGGCCCCAGCGGTCGTCCGGCAGCGCCAGCCCCATGTCCTGGTCGTCCTCTTCTGTTGAATTCGCTGCGGGACGATTGGCAGTCCCGTGAGTTCCTCGCTCGCTGTTGTTCCGCGCCCGGGACGGTTGTTCCCTGCTGTCCGCCCGCCGCGAGGAGTTCGATGACGAGTCGTTGCTCTGTTCGTTGTTCTGATTATTTCTAGTAGTATTGCTGTTGTTGTTATTCATGGTTGCGCTGCTAGTTCCGAAGATGTTCTGTCGCTGCTGCGGACCGAAAAGCGGACCGATCACTTGCAGCCTATTCGACGATGAAGACGTGTTGTTCATCTGGTTAATATTATTTCCGGAAACTACACTTGTTCCGGATCTGCTCGCTCCGGAAGAGGCACCAGCTCCCCCACTGCTACTGTGCTGCTGCAACGACGGGCCGATGAAGGGTCCGTGAATCGGCCCCGCCAGGTCGTAGGCAACATTGGCGGAAGCTGCAGCGAGAGCCGCCTGTAGTGGTCCAGGTGGTCCTCTTCTGTTGTTCATCACATTGTGGTCCACCGCCTGCTGACCACCGTCATAGGAACTGTCCCCCTCCTCATCGATTTCGATGTCGGGCGATGCCTGGTCCTGCTCCGAGCCGCCAAAGTTGTATTCCTCCTCGAAGTCGTAGGACTGGTCCTGCATCCGGCGCTGGTAATCCTCATTCGGCTCCAGGATCACGCGCGTGTTGCTGTTGGTACCGTTGCTGTTCACCACCGGGGCGATAATTTGGTTGGGGTTCTCCAACTCGTCCACCTCAAGCTCGTCCACCGACATGGCGCGATACAACCGCTGATCGTGGTGTTGCTCCGCCGCAAGGTCAAACCTGTTGGCCGACGAAGTAGAAGATGGACCCGCCGAGTTATGCGGATTGTTCGTCGCGCCTTGTTGCAGTTGCGTGTCGAAGGAGGTCTGGTTACTGCTCGCCGTGGTCGAGCACCGTTCGTTATCGAAACTATTCGCCGCAGTTGTTGTGCCACTTGAGGAAGTCGCGGCCCCGGCGCAAGGACCACGCGGGGCGGACAGGTGGTTCGTCCCGAAAAACCTCGACGTAGATGAACTCGTAGTAGCGCCGCTAGAAGCAGAACCTCTTTGGCGATTACTTTCTGTAGAAGCTCCCCCGTCGAAAAACGGCGACCGGCGATTGTAGGAGGTATTGCTAGAAGATGTTGCGGCATTTGCGTTGGAATTACCATTTTTGTTCCTACTACTTTCGTAGTTGTTGTGCAACGTCGAATTGTTGTTCACATTGTAGTAGTCTTGGCTACTGTCTCTTGTCGTGCTCCCCATATTACCTCGTGACGATGAGCCGGCGTGACTTGTCCAGGAAAGGCCGGTACTGCTATGCTGCTGTTGGTGGTCACGCTGACCTTGACGACGGGAGCCGCCAAAGCCGTCGCGGCTGCCGCGCTCATAGTTCCCCGAGGAACTTGAGGACGAGTAACCGTTGTTGTAGCTGTTTCCTGACGAGTTGGAGCTGGTTCGCTGCGAGTGCGACCAGTACTGCGGCTGGTGATGATGTTGTCCACATGCTCCGCGGCCTGCAGAACTGTTATTCCCGCTGGTTGTGCCTGTACTTCCAGGAACATGTTGGTCGTCGTGCCAGGACGAGAATCTTCCCCCCTGATCGAACCGCGACGTGGTGGTGGTGCCTTGCTGGCGCCAGTTCATGTGGTCGATACTACTGCTCGTATTATTTCTAGTACTGTTGTAACTGTCACTCCGGGAGGTGTGCGCGGTATGCATGCTGTGTGCCGAGGATCCGCGCTCCGGCGGCTGGAAACGGCGGCTGGACCGCCAGTCTTCCTCGTCGATCTCCCAGCGGCTGGAGGTCCCGCCCCGACGCGAGCTGTAGTGTTGACCACCGCTGCTCTGGTTATTATTGTACTGGCTGTAGTGCCCGCCGTTGTTGTACCCGCGGCTGCCCCCATGGCGGGAAGCGCTGTTGTACGAAGCAGTAGAACCATAGTGATGGGAGGCAGAATTATGTCCTGCGCTCCCGCTTCTCCCGGAGCTGCTGCCTCCTCCGTAGTGATGATGTTGGTGCTCCATCGCTTTTTGGTCCCTTTATGGTATTCGTCAAAATTGAATGAAATTAGAATCGATTCAAGCGTTTTATTTTCCGAACAAGTTAGTAGTGCGTGGTTTGTAAAAGAGTCCGATGATATCAATCAAGAACAGTAAAGAACTCCGAGGTATTACAAAAATTTTCTCAGTAGGCCTAGAAATTCTATTTCTTCGATGTTGCGCCCGAAAGCTATTTGTGGCAATCAACGACTACACTAGATTTATTTACAAGGTTTACTTTGTAGCTCAAGCTCCTAAACCGACGTTCTTCTTACACCACGGTAGTAATATTTTGCTTCACGACGTCCAAGTTGATACAGTTGTACGTACTGCTTGATAAAGCCAAAAAAAAAGGGTGCTACAGATGGTTGTGTGTAGCAGCGCGTGCAAAATTTCTGATGTAACTACGGTCCTCCGAAGAAATTTAGGTCTCTAGAGGAGGCTCAACGATGATGTGAAGAATCTCTCCTACATTTTCGCGAAGTAAAACTGGAGCGGGCGAAAACAGGACAGGCGACTAGCAGTCACTCTACCCCGGTCTCTAACCGCCTCCTGGTCTGCTCCTCTCGCGTGATTTTCGGCTCCTGTACGAGAAAAAAAAAGGATTGCCTGCACTCTGCGCAACTGCAAAGCGTATTGTCGTGTATCACAAGTGAAAAAGTATCCGTTTCAAAGTCATAAGACGCACCGCTTGTGCGCTGATAGATACTGTGGTAAAAAATTATCCGCAAATGCAAATTCGTAGCAAGTATGAGACGAGCGCTCAGAATTTACAAGTAACAAACGAAATAAAGCAAGCTTGAAATAACATCGCCTCGAGTTTTAACAGTCATAGATTGGAGTTCGGGTTTGCAAAAGAGGGTAAACGACAAAAAAGCGCAAGTAAAAAAGGGTATGTAAACAGCTTGTCAAAATTTGTAGTGCACATTGAAACCGGGTCAAAAATGGGGGTAGTCCAAAACCTGGCAGAGAGATACAATCAAGACGACGGATGAGAAATTAGTTGAAGACTTTTAGCTGATTGCCCTCTTCACTCACAGAACGATGAATCTGTCTTGGACCGACGACCATGCGTGCCTCTGCTTGTGTTCTAGTAACGAAAACCGAAATAATATTTCTCGTGCTCGAGACCGATTTAGGCTTTTTCTGCAGTGCGCAAAACACGCAGCAAAGAGTCCTTCCTTTCTTAGACACATGCTCAAAGCGCAAGCAGCTCCGCTGTCGATTCTTGCTGTTCTTGTAAGTACTCATTTGTGCTTCTGCTTTTGGCAGCGCCAACAGCTGAAACGAAGGCGAATCATACATTGATAGAGTACTACGACCAGCGGAACCATGCCATTTCTGAAACGGAAACCACACGAAACTTACTTATTTGGGAACTAGAGAAGTGCATTTTTTCTGATGTCCTGGCTACCACCTCGCACTAACTCCCCTGAAGTTCCGCCGCCCACCTCGGCTGGTGTTTTTTGCAGGAAAGCATGAGCTCTTCGAAACTACCCTTTGCCGGGGCCTCCCGCGGCATGGTCCTGTTCGCCTTCCCGGGCAGTAGCGGTGTCTCCTCTAGTGGATTAGCCGTGGTCAGCTTCGGCGACGGCGATCGCGCTTGCCGCTGAAAGAACCCCACCGCGTCCGCGGTCGTGCCGAACACCTTGCTGCTGGAGCTGAGCAGCTGCGCCTCCACCCCGAGTGCCTCCGACACCGTCAGAAACCGCGTCGACCGGTCACCGCGCACGTGAGGCAGCAGGTTGTGCCTCTTCACCAAGTGCGTTGGAGATGCTCGTTCCTGTTGCTCAAGAGCAAACGACACCGTGTCGAGACTGCGATCCAAAAGACCGCTCTTGTGGTGCGCAGGCGGAGGTGGACTCTCGAGCACGGTGGTGTTGCCCCCGATCGAGGATTTATTTCGCAACAGCGAGTCGTCGAGCGACGGCGAAACTGTTTTTGTATCCATTTGATTGACGTTGTCCTTTTTTCCCTGCAGGCGGCGTTCGACACCGTCGTGTTCTTCATCTTCCTTCCTTCGCGGCGACAGGTTCCGTGGCGTGCGCCACATAGTTGCACGCGGACTGTTTGTCGGGCTGTTGTTGTTCACGCCGACTTTCTCCAGCGACCACAGCCTCTCCGCGGGTAATTCCGTCTCCCCGGCTTCCCACAAGTTGTCCCCCGTGCCGATCAGTACCGCCTCGTCTTGCAGATGCACGCCGCCTTGACTGGTGGTGGCCTCGTCGAGCAACAGCCCAGCGCCGCGCCCCTTCACCAAAACTCTGCCATGAAACAGACACTGCTCGACGACGCACAAACACGATCGACGGCAACAGGGATGCGGCACCCACTCGAGCGCAGCGGCGCCAAATTCCCGCACCTTCTGGTTCCGCAGGACGCGCTGCCGATACGCGGCGGGGGTTTTCGGGCGAAGCGATTTGTTCCTGTTCAGGTGGACCCCCCGGGGACTCACAGTAGTTGCTCCTGCAGTTGTTAACATCTCCGGCGATAAATTTCGGAAGTTTTGTTGGCTCCTCGGAGATACGGAGGCGACCGACCGGGTCGGCGAGACATTCGCAGCGTCGTCTTCGCCATTTGGCAAGAGCCACCACCGCCGGAGCACCAACAGAAACAGCTCCAGAACGTGCAGTGCAGCGGTGGCAGAGGAGCTCGCACAGGAAACGTACAAAACAATCCTGCCGTCCGCGCTGAGAGAAGTCGTTTGTTCCGCTGGATCTACTTCAGCGTTGTGATCTCCAGCAGAATTAAATCCTTTGTCCACACGCCTCCGATCGTCCAAGAATTTGCACCTCGTCGCGCGGAAGAAGCCATCCAAAATCTGCACCCGCGCGGAAAAGTTGCAGTCCGAAAACTCAGAACAGGAGCTGGGGTCGTACTGCGTCACGTCGCCTCGGATGAAGCACTGCTTCGCAAAGAACCGGCCGCCGCGGGACACCGCAACCTTTTCCGCGTCCGAGGAGAGTACCTCCAACCGCGCGCCCTCCCGCACGTCAATGCTCTGCTCGCCGCGCAGCTCGGACATTTTCACCACGCAATCGGACCCCGACAGCACCAAACTCATCCACCCGCACGTCTCCGGACCTAGCAGCTCCAAGCGCAGCGGGCCGGAAAGGTGCAATTTTTCCAGCTTCGAATTTGCGGAACTTCCCTGTGCGCTGAACACTTTCCCGAGCTCCACTATCCTCCTCGGCGCGGTCCACAGTGACCGGTCCTCTTCCTCGGGAACGCGCGGAAAAATCTGGGCGACCGCCTGTTCCGCTGCGATGGTGGAGGCGAGACAGGTGCCAATGTCCGTTGCGAGTAGCTGTTGACGGGTACTAGAATTGACTTCCTCATTTTGATTTCTCCTCCGATGTCTGGGTGACGTTGTTGTGACCATGTGACCCCCGGAGTCGTCGAGACTTTTACCTGCAAGAACTTCTTCCGGCAGTTCTACCGCGAGCAAAAATTTCGCACCACTCTCCCGCTTTTCGTACTCCTCAACCTGTTGTCGCAAGGAGTCGCGCTCGCGCAACAGCTCGACGATCCGCACCTCGTAATTCGCTTGTTTGATCTCCTGCAAACTTTCGCCGTAGTACTGCAGGCGGTCCCTTCTCTTCTCTCGCGTCCAGGTGCTCCACGCACTGAAGATCTTCCGGATGGGTTGCAGGTCGCGGGCCAGGTTGGATACCGCGAGCGCCTGTCGCACCTTCTTCCGGTCGAGCAGGAATTCCGTGGTGTTCACCGCTGCTTCGGCGTACGTTCGCGGCGTGTCCGGCGGCGGCTTGCGCCGGAGAATGTACCGGGAGAACCATCCGAGCTGCTTCTTTTTCTTGGGAGGTGTGGGTGGGGGCTTCGTATCCTTTCCAACCTCATACTTCGCGGACATTTTCTACATTCTACATTTTAATGGCTTCAGTTGCATTTTTTCGTCGCTATAGAGAAACAAAAGGAGTGTCAAGGCCGCAGCTTCCCATCATGAAAATGATTCGCTCAACATCGGCCAGCCGAACAAATGCTCCAGCATGCAGACACTCGCACGCTATGAGACAACAATTCTCATAAAAGAAACATCGCGCCGTGGTGCCCTCCTCAAAAGATTATCCGAAGCCGATATTTTACCGCGAATCCAAGCCAACGATTGCAAGTCGACTTTTCTGCAAAAGCAGCACGAGCTCTTCAGTGAGCAACGATAGGAAAGAATGCGAAGCACATGCGACAAACGAAAATGACAAAACAAAGACGGCGAACATGCTCTTCGAAAACAAGCCTGGTTGTAACGTGCCAGCGTTTATTGGTTTTTTCGTTTCGTGCTGTTCATTTGTCGTCAGGCGGAACTAGGTCATCGCGCTTGCTTTTTAGCATGGGTTTATTCCGTCGGTTGGGTTTACTACTCATGGGATAAAAAATATCTCGCTATGGTCTCGGCATTCCTGGCATCTGCGGCATGCCGCCCATACCGCCCATCATCGTAGCCATCATGCCCGGGTGAATTCCCGCCTGCACGGCCGCATTCGGATTTGGGACTGTTTTGATTTTTTTTTTGATTTTACCATTTGAATAAAGAAGCCTTGCGGTCTCCAAAACTTCGATTACACATAGAAGTCACCACGTAGGGATCCCGCATGCATGGAACAAAAAATGTAAATTTCTATACCGGCAGCCATTGCTGTTGGTGGGAGCACAAGCCGCGCTGCCGCTGGTGTTGGTTCTGCAGCTTTCGGTATTAATGGGGCGGGCACGGCGCCTTGGTTTTGTTGTGCGACTTGCGCCATGTACTTCTTTCGCATCCTGCTCACCTGTAGTTCATAAATTTCAGAAAAACATACTTTTTTTGTCGGCGATGTTGTTCATGCAAATTAAAACAGAACAAACCAAAATAAAAGGCTAGTGTGCAAAATAAACGTGAAACGACAACGAGTAGTACCAGCCAAAGTGGTGGTGCGTGTATTGGTGGCGCGAGCTGCTTCTCCCGGATGAGCCCAGTATAGTAGTCAATTTTGTTGTTGATGTGTTTTCGGCCGAAGTTGTGCTCCTTTCGGCAGCCCTGGGACGCTGTCTTAAGGTACACATCGCAATACTCGCAGTAGAAACGCGGCATTATTTCCCTTTTGTTTTCTACTTACTTGCTACTAGCGCAGGCGTGAAACTTCTGAAGATCGTACGCTCGTGACTAGCACGGAGCGAGGACCTCTACTACCTATACGCACTTACGAATATTATTTCAAAACCATAAAGAGAAAATGTCCTCGGCCACACAAAAATTGTTGGGTGAAACGCTGAAAAAAAAGTTTGCAGAGCGAAAAATGTAGGATCGAAAAATCACATCGATTCACAGCCATCTTTGATCAAAGATCAACAGAGAGATCCTCTTGCCCGTATTAATCGAGCTAGGTTTTGGATCAAAATGGTCGAAGTCGTTTCTTTCTTTTCCTGGTCGCAGTACCTTATCTGTTGTTCATATTTAGGTCTGTTTGCTTTTCTATTGAGAACACCTACATTGTGTTTGTGTTGCGACGTCAATTCGCACGTCAAAGACGCGCGCTTCATTTTTGCTGTATACGTTCATGTCGTTTGCAGCCGCACTGTCCCAGCGGCGCTTCCGCACTAAAGTATCTACTATTCTGCATACGGTTCATAGAAGAACTGATCGATTCACCTGGGCAGCACTAGCTACACACTGTTAAAGCCATGCCCGTGGTGGTCTGAATACAAATACTTGAGTCTCGTCTTTGTTGAATTCTTAGAAGCATTTTCGAGTGATGGATTCCAAATTCGGTAACGTGTCGAATAAAAAAATGCTGAAGGCGCAGCACGAGAGACGTTTATTACTTATTTCCTCACGTCCTCGGAGCGAGCGGTCCGCCGCTCGCGAGTTGCGCAACGCTAGGAAGCGGGTCTCCTGCTTGTATGGCTGGCGCGTTACTGCTATTTGCGAGGGGCAAGCCTGTGGGGAGGTCTGTGAGCTCCTGCATGGAACCAGACCCCCCGGCGGGTTGATCCACGGTGGGCGCGGTCCCGATGGCCACGCCTGTGCCGGGTGCGGAACCAATCACGGCAGCGGAGGAGCTGGAGCTGGCGCCCGAGGTCGGAGACACGGGTATCTTCGCGGGTGACGCCGTTTGCCTTTCTGTGAAGGCCTCGCGCGGCACTGGGATGCCGGCGCTGGCTTCGTTGCGCACGGTCCCCGTGGTGGCATTGCTCTGTTCCCGGGTGGGGCGGCCGACGACCGTTAATGTGCGCCCATTCCTCGGACCGCCGGTCTGCGGGTCACGCACCATCTGCTCCATCTGTTTTTGTAGTCAGCGAAAGACTTTCCGTACACAATGGTAGTCAAAAAAATGAAGACAACTCGGCAAGGACCAAACACTAAACCATAAGTGAAAATGGTCCGTAGAATAACAACAATTTCGTACCTGTTTTTCCAGGCCCCTCCGTTTCCTCTGTTCGAGCAAAAACAGCACGATGACGGTGATCGCGACGAGCAGCGCAATGCCGAACGCGATAGAAAGCCCTAAAATTTGTGCCGTGTCTGCGTCCACCGTGTAGGCGCCGCTGCCGGTCAGCGTGGAAATCCGCGACTCCGTGTTTATGCTTGTGTAGTCACTGTTCGCGTTTGTCGCACCCATCGCGGTGACGATGTCCCCGTTGCTGTTCGTCCTGGAGTTCGCCTCTGTGCCCATCACACTGTACGCCCCCGTGAACTTCAGGTCGGAGGCGATCGGGGACAAAACGCCGCGGTGCAGCAGGCTGGTGGGCGTGGAGTGCTGCCGGAGCAGCATGTCCAGCATGGTCAGTGGGGAGGGACTCAGCTTGTCCGGTAAGATTTCTAAATTCACCTCCACCGAGTCCACCATTTGGTAGACCGCTGTGATGGGGAAGCGCTTGTGCCCGCCGGGCACCCGAAGCGCGGACGCCAAGCCGTGCTGCAACGTGGCCTGCAGGTGCTCCAGCGAACTCATGCCCTGCGGCACGCCCAGCAGCTTGGTCACGTCGTCGTAGGTGCGCTTGATCTCGACCGTGAGCAACACGATGGGGTCCGCGGAGCTCGCGTCAAAAAACCGGTCCGCGTCCGAATTCCCGGGAATGTACTGCGGCTCCGACTGCACCAGCCAGAGTTTGTTGTTGCGCACCACGTCCGCCTTGCGGCTCGACGCACCGATGGTGACGCCCATGGTGATGGTGGAGTGCTCGATGTAGAACCGGTCCCCGCGTATCCTGCTGGGGAACACCTTCTGAGCCCCGCTGTTCCGCTTGTACGTGACCGGCAAATCGGACTGCTGGAAGGTATTCGCGTGCTCGCCGATTTTGCGCGGCACGGAGTGCAAGCCGGTCCCCTGGTCGTAGCTGCCCACGTCGTACACGACGAAGCCGTCGGTGTTCATGGTAACCAGGCAAACGTTGTCCTTCGTGCAGGCGATGTCCCGGCCCTCCGCCCCGACTTGAATCGGCAGACGGATCACGGAATGAATGCTCATAAACTGCACCCAGGCCTGTTTTGCAGAAAGGTTTTCTTGATGCGGCTGCTTCGACGATTGCAAAAACGAGTGTCTTCGAACAGCGCGACAACAAAGAGAACACGAAAAATAAAGTTTGAGAACAATCTATTCTGAAAACTATGTTTCCATATCAAGACCTACGCATAGCATACTACCTGCGTTTCCGCTTCGGGCGTGTCCCACTTCCCGCCCTGCAAAGGGCGATTTGGCGGGTGCGCGGAGTCCAACAGGTAGAGCTCGCTGCCCGCACTGCCCTCGCAGGTGAATAAAGCGCAGTGCCAAGTCAATAAATGGATGCTGCCGTCCGCGTTGGTGGTCATGGCGCCCAGCCCGCTGTCCGCGTCCTCCCAGTCGGCCTTGAGTTCCTTGATGATCTTCCAGTCCGATAGGTCCGTCGTGTCGTAGACCTCGATCGTGTTCCCGTGGTGGTGGTTGATGAAACTGGTGTAGTACCGGTTGTTCCGCTTAAAATCCACCACGTGGTAGTCCCGGTAGATGCTGTCCTCGCAACTGGGCCGCAAAGACCCGGCCAGCGGCTTGTGCTCCGGCATCGCGGTGTCCATATTGGAGGTGCTGAACACCCGGACCTGCCGCTTGCTCTCGTAGTTCGGCTCCACGTTGCTGGCGTGGTTCGCGTTGGGGTCCGTGTAGGGGTCGGTGCAGACGAACAAAATCTGCCGGATCTCGCTGGGCTCCATGTAGGTGACGGCGCCAAAAATCTTGTGGTGGATCTTCTCCGTGCCGGTGTTTGCCTCGATCACCCGCACCCCACCGGAGCTCGCGGACACGGACTCGGCGACGGTGCTGCCGCCCACCTGGGGGCCCATCTTGAGCGTCAGCGAGTTGGCGTCGAGCGAAGTCATGGTGGCAGAGTCCAAGTGGGACACGAGGGCGACGGGAATCAGATCCGTCCGAGACCGCTCCGCGGAATACAGCGACACCGCCAAATGCAGATCGTCAATGTCCGTCGTACTGCTGTCCTCCACGTAAAGCAGCAACCCCTTACCACCGGACCAGAGGCAGTACCTGGATTGTGTGTGTGTTTTTTGGAAATTTCAAATTTCAGTTGCAGTGTTGTTTCCTTCTTAACACATAGATGAAGTAGAGCTGCTTTTTCTCAACATAAATCAAACAAACCTGTATTTCACGCTGACGCTGCAATCCGCGTCCCTTTTCGCGACGCAGAACTTGCCTGCCATACCCGCCATTTTCGGTAACAGTGCCTCATATTGCGCTAAGTCCACTGCCGCGAGCCCGCCCGCGTTGTTGGGGTGGAAGGGGCTGTCCGCAGCGGCGCTGGGGAGGGAGGGACACCCGTTGCTGTCCATCTTCTTTGCCACCCCACTGACCTCGGTCTGCAGCGTGTACAGGGTCATGTTCAGATTGGAGATCAACAAATCTTCAATCGATATGAAACTCACCTGCTGGATGTTGTCCAACGGGAGAAATCTGGGCGCGGTGGACCCGATTTGCGTGGAAATACCCCGCGGACACACGCCTGAATTTGATATTTTGCAGCTCAGGTTTCTTCATTTTCGAAATTCCATCAATAGCAGTGTCTCACTTCAGTTTCCTCATTATCAAGCTGTGATCAGCAATTTTGAACCCCCAAAGGGACGAAGTGAAGTAAAGACTACGCACAACAAGAAATGAATACAGCCTATTATCTACCTGCAGACGACCAGGGGTATCCCTCCTTGATGCAGCTGCATTCCGCGATCCCCGCGTTGCTGTTCAGCAGGTCCAGCGAGATCCGCGCCTCGTAGACAAAGGGCCCGTTCTTCGGCACGATGACCTCCAAGCTCCCGCAGGAGGTCTGCCAGGAGGTCACCTTTTCCACCGTGTCGTCCTTTTTCACCTTCCACATGTACACGTACTCCTTGTCGTCCCGGCGCTTCGCGTAGGAAAAGTCATCGTGCGCCTGGCCGACCAGGTACTCCTCCAGGGGGTCGTCTACGTCGGGCGAGTGCCACACGTTGAACGCCTGGTGGTTATGAGAGTGCACAACTCCCCCTCCCCCTCATTTGTATAGGATGAACAGCAATACAAACACCAGCACACGTGGCGCCTATGCATGACAAATTTACGCATACGCACCTGATGTAGCAATGTTTGGGCTTTTCATGCAAACAGTGCCACAGAGCAGCGACTGGATTTGGGATTTTGCATGACAATGCGGGGGAGAGGGATTTCCGCACTGTCATAGTGGTGGATGGCGAGCGACATCGTGTCGGTGTCGTCCAGCGTGACGATGTTTCTCGGGTTATCCTGTGTAAAAACGTCCCCACCCCAGAGTTGCAATGCAAATCTGCATGCCAAAAAAGTTTCTCATGCGGAGCCACATGAGAAGCGTTTTCTAGTCGTGTTTTGGAATTTGTGATGCTAAAACAACCGCACCGACATTGCCATTGTCCATTATCGCTGGGGAGGCTTTGGAATTTGTGATGCTATAATCAGCACGATATGCTGGATCTGTGTTGCTGCTGAACTAGCTACACAGGACCACACCACGAGGGCAGACTTGTCATGCGAAACAACCAAAGCTGGCTGATTTGTGTAGCAGATTTCCCATCTTGACTCTGGTGTGGGGAAACTTTTATTCAGGATACGGGTGGTGGAAGCTGTACAGGCTGTGGTCGGGGCACTTCCCGTCGATGGGACTGTGCAACCCGCGGGCGCAGTGCTCCTGGGGCATGCAGACACCCCGCACGCCGGACTTCGGCTGGGGGCCGCAGTACCGCACCCCGCGGAGCAGCAGGCACTCGCTGTAGTCACCGCAAAACTCGCCACTGCTGCAGTCGTCGTTGCCGTTGCACTGCATCGCACACTCGCCGTCAATCGTGCGGGAAGCCGTGCAGTAGCTGTGGTCGAGGCAGAAGCCGCCTGTGAGTTAGATTTAGGACGAAGCTTTTGCCAGTCAGTATGAAATTTTTGCGCAGAACCATCAAATTTTTAGAAACAGACTTCTTTTCCGTGTATCAAGAAAGCATAGATACCTTTCACAGGCTCCGTTCCGCAGTCCGCAAGCGACAGCTCGGACACGCACGAGGCGTGCGCGAGACAGAATTCGCTGGGTGCGCAGTCTGCCTTGGAGGCACAGCCCACGTACGCCGGGCAGTCGGAAACGCCGTCGTTCGCGATACCGCACCACCTCGCGGCCTCGCAGGTCCCGCCCGCGTTCGTCGGACAAGGGTCGCAGTGCCACGTGTCCTTCCGATCTGCCGGGAGGGAGTCGTGGTAGTCCTTGCACTTTTGGCAACTCATGCAGTACCGCCCCTCACCACACTCCGTGTGCGACTTGCAGCCGGAATCGCGGACGCACGAACCGCCCACGCCGTCGTTGAACGTTTCACAGGCAGCCAAATTCGCGTAGCAGTAGCCGCCACCTGTTTGGCAGGATCGGCTACATGAAAAATGCATCGCCTTTCACAAAGTGCCAACACCAAAACAACGCAGCGCTTGAGCTGATGAGACAAAAACTTTCTACCAAAAGCAATCGATACCTTGACTTGGACACACGTGGTCGGCGCAGTAGGTCGCGTCGTTCCTTTCCAGGCACTTTTGGCAATCCCGGCAGTATTCGGACGCGCCGCAGTCGCTGTGCGAGCGGCAGCCTTTCGCCTGCGGGCAGCCACCACTGGTGGAATCTTTCGCGACTTTGCAGTCCGAGAGCGCACGGCAGAAGCCCACTTTCCCCATGCCCTTGTCGCAGGGCCCGCAGTCGTGCCCCGGGTGCACCGCCTTGTAGGCGTTGCACTTGGCGCAGGCCATGCAGTACTCTTCCGTGCCGCGCCAGCTCGTCCCGGGGGTGCCCCCGTAGGCGTTGCAGTCCGCGGTTTTGTCGCAACCGGCAAAGCTGCTGGGACACGCGCCGCCGAGGTAGTCCGCGTGCTTGTGGCAGTGGAACACGGGCTTGCACACCCCCACGGTGCTGCTCAGCGTGCAGTCCCCGTTGCAAGTGCTGCTGCCGGTCTGCGTCTTGCACTTGTCGCACGACATACAGTAGTGGTTCGCCGCGCAGTCCTGGTGTTTGGTACACGTCTGCGGGGCGTACGGCGCCAAGCCCCGGCGCCTGGTAGCGTACTTGAAGAAGGGATTTCTCCCACCGTCGGGCAGATCGACTACACTATCGAACAGAGTTACTTCCCCCGACCGCGGATCCACGTCGACCTGATCTTTAATGCCCAAAACGCGCACTCGGAATAAAGCCTTCCGGCGTTCGTAATCCTCGTCCACGGGCCTCGCACTTTCGAGCTTTCGCCGATGCAACGGACCAGCTTCGTTTCTTTCTCGACCTTCAAGCGCGTGCCTTTGCGCCTTTTTCCTTTCTGCAGCAGCCTCGGATGCAACCAGTGCCGCGGACTCGTCAGTAAACCACGACCTTGCTATAGTACCTCCGCGACTTCCAGCGCCTTGCTGCAGTTCCGGTCCGAGAAGTTGTGTCCTTGATGGTGCAACATCCGAACGAGAACCTTCATGTCGCTCTCTTGAACTACTGCTTCTCGCCAAGCCGCTGCGCAGATTTCGCTTTATTTTTCCGACAGATAAATCTTCACTATTTCGCCTGGTTCTCCCGATCGCATCTTCGACCGCAGTGTGAAAGTCCGACTTGATGCCCTTGTCCCGTAACCTCGGTCTCTTCCTGTATCCACGCAGCCCAATGTCCTGGATCTCCACAATTTCGTCTTCATTTTCCAGCACCACTGGCGGCGAGGGTACCGGTTTTGCACCGCGTACAAGCTGCACCGCCGCGTGGGGTCCTTGAGTTGATGTCGTTGCGGAAAAAGCACAGAGAACCAGCGCAGCGGCAACCGTTTTGCTTGTATAATTCAAACGACCACCCGACGAGCTGCAGCTGCGGGACGTGCCCGTCAACAACGAATGTTCTTTGCCGGACATCTTTGGTGGAGACCGAAATTGTACAGCGCACTAGAGCTTGAATGAACTCAACGCTTTAACTTTATGGACACCAGAAATAAAATAGAGGTGCGTGCATATAACAAAATTTTTTGGGTGGACTAAGAGCTACGGGGACCGAAAGAGGACATCTACGGGTAGAGAGCAGCAAAAGCCCTGCGAAATTGAGAAATTCAGGTACAAGTGACCGAATTAGATTGAATGAGATGAACCTAAAAATCAATCCTCGATGGGAATCAGAGTAAATCGTTTAATATGGCAAAAAATACAAAAAAAAAAGCACACAGTTGCTTCGACTGAAATGACCGATGCTTATCCTGTCTAGCAGAAGGGTTTTTGAATCTTGTTGGTTTTCTACCAGCTCAAAACGAACACATTACTCTTCTGTTGGCTGCCGATAGCACAGCCATCGCCAGAATATTGAGCCGACAAGCAGCCCTTTCTTTCATCATTGAGTAGCGCTCTTCTGTCTCTTCGTTCTTTTCATTCATCGCCGACCGAAAAATGGTGGCTAAGGTGAAAATCTAAAACTTAGAGGGACGTCCTACATTCGCGGCCGCGAATGCGGTGAAACTGTTACTTTCGACTTTTCCATTTCAAATGAGTAATTCAACCAGGTGAAGATCATCTGCGCGCTGCCCGTCTTGGCGCAAGAAGTCACCTAGACAAAACCTCTCCGTCGTGCTGAAGCCAAGCGAATCGAAATCCACTTCTCCAGACAGCTCGTAATATTTTGCAGGACTGCGCAAGAAATCGGAAGTCGCTGATGAGTCAACCTGTCGTCGTCGCTGCCACTTGGAAGTGGTGATGCTGCTGTTAGTGTTACACAAATTTACTGCCTTCTCCTTCACAACAGCTTTTCCTATTCCTTCCATCACCCTTCCTTGACGTCGAGCGTGACCGCGTGCTCTTGATCCACACCCTGGTAGCTGTCGCACATGAGATACAGCTTGTAGTCGCGCTGACCGACGTCCTCGCCGAGGTCGAATTGCAGGTTGAATTTCATCGTGGCCTTCGTGAAACTTATCCTCTTGATGGACAGCAGCGCGTTGCTGTGCACGTCCCCCAGCAGCACCCACCAAGACTCGTCCTTCTCCTTCGGAAACAGCGGGGCGTAGACCGGCTCGGTTACCACGTCGTCTGTTGTGGGTTTGTATGAGATGAGAATTATACTTTGAGCTGTTACTTTTTGTCCAGCCGAAGCCGAAAAAAAACATCGCCAACGCAATCGCGTAAGGCTGCTCCATAAGGAGGATGGTGGGTGTGAAGAAATGAATGTATTAAAGTAGAAAGAACAAAATCTATTTCTCGTCTTATGTAATTTTCAATTACCTTCGTCCATTTCGCGCTCCAGGGTGCAGATGATCTTGCACTTTCCTCCGGCTTCCAGTTGATCTGGTTTGTCAACCTTGTAAGCGAGTTCCACACTGGGATACCTATTGCAGGCCGCCGCAATGTCCTTCATCTGCTTGTCGCTGATCGCCTTGCCGAGCACCTGCGATGAGGAATGTTGCGGGTGTAAGGTTTCGTCGGTACTTGCATGCAGTATAATGACATTCAAACACCAAAATAAAGGAAAAAAGCAGCGAAATGAAATTTTTCAGGAAGAACAGACCTCTGTTTCAACAAAAATTCGCAGAAGACGGGATCAGTATATCTACTTACCTTATTTCTGTCGTCGTCTTCCATGTCGGCGAAGCTGAAAACGTCGTCGACACCGGCTTTCTTCAGCTTCTCAGACAGTATGGGCCCGAGGTGGGGTAGCTGCATCAGCGGAGAATTGGTGTGTAACGTTGCCTGAACGATCATCTGCGACACCTCCATGGCCATCAGGGACTGTTTCAAGTTTGAATTCGAACTGATCACGTCCACCAGCCCCTGCACCACCCGCAGCACGTTCTCCAGCACGAATTTCTGGTCGAACGCCAAGTCAATCGTCAGAGACGCCCGGTTATCAAATGCAAATATGTCTGGGTCTGGAAGAATGGAAGGCTTGTCATGCTTGTCTGGCATGGCCCATGATGCTTGTAATGCATGACCCAGCATCACAGATTTTTGGAAAGCTTCCTGATACCATTTCCGCATGACAAATGCCCTCCTCGCGTAGCACAAATGTGGCTCCTCTTGCTGGTCATGCAATACAGAGTTTTTTAGAGTCCAAAGTTAGCATCACAAGTTCCAACTTTCCAGACCCCGACATTTTTACATTTGATACCGGTGGAAGTGCGCGTAGAGCAGGATTTTCGCCTTCACGGTCGGCCTGATCCGTTCGCCCTTATCCCGAATCGCTTCGCCCAGGTCTAGGCCGCAGCTGTCTGCGAGCTGCTTCAGCACGTCGTCTTCTCCCTGGCGGAGGGGGAGATACTCGAACTCACTGGCTTCGGCGAGGATGTCGATAATGCCCTTCCGCTTCGTGGCCTCGCCGACCGACCGGGAAAAGACCTCGATCGTGGTGTACCTGTAGTTGTGTGGGAGTTGGGTCTATATACGTTGGAAAAAATATTCTCCTGCGGAGTTTGCAATTTTGGTTTGCAAAAGCAAAAAAAACAATCCAAAAACTCTAAAAGCTCCACATAGAAGAAGCAAGAAGTACCTCAACGCGTAGTAGCTGGCCACGAGCCCGAGGTTTGCGGCGCTGAGATCCACATCGTTTTCCACACAAGTGCACCCCGCCTGCTCCAAGAAGTCGACCGTCTGCTCGACGATTTCTGACAGGTGGTCGCTCAAGTGCGTGTGCGAGACTCCCTGCAACCCGTAGTAGTTGGGGTTCTGCGCCAATCTCCGGTAGTAGAAGGTCCAGGTAAGCCAGTCCAGTGCGTCCTGTTTGTTCTCCACGTTCTTCATCACCACCTCGACGTTCAGAATGTCGGCCATGCGCTGGTCTAAATGCGACTCGACGGGGAGCGGCTCGAAAATGAACTTCTTGTAGTACTCCTTCTTCGAGGCCGGACACAACAAAACGCAGACCC
Organism: Amoebophrya sp. A120; assembly: GCA_905178155.1. Taxonomy (NCBI): domain Eukaryota; class Dinophyceae; order Syndiniales; family Amoebophryaceae; genus Amoebophrya; species Amoebophrya sp. A120. Next base: position 13,536,187 of record CAJINV010000001.1, read on the forward strand.
CGGACGCGTCGTCGCTGGGGCGGGACGCGCGCCCCATCATCTGCAAAATGTCCGCCACCGGGTAGTCGACGAACCGGCCCTCCTTGCCGTCGTACTTGGTCGTGTCCATCACCACGACCAAGTGTGCCACGTCCGTCATGCCGTAGCACAGCGATTGGCTCGCGACCAGGACCTGCAACGCTCCGGCACGGTACAGCTTGCACACGAAGTTCATCTCCTCCTGGGAGAACCCCTCGTGAATGTACCCCACACCGTACTCCAAGCAGTTGCGCAACGACTCCCGGGTCTGCAGAAACGGGTTCTTCAAATACGGTGCGATCGCTTCGTCCTTCACCCGCAAAAACCGCTTGGGCGTATCGTCGGAGGCCGCGTGAAGCAACAAATCGATCGACGTCAAGCGGCACTGCTTGCGGTCACTCACAAACACGATCACGGGCTTGGTGCCGCTGTTGTTCTTGATCGCCTGGTACACGGGCCGGCTCATGGACTGCAGCCGCGTGATGCGGTTGTGGACGTCAAAGCCGTGGAACGTCATCTCCAGCGGGATGGCGCGCACGTTCGGCGAAAAGTTGAACAGCGTCTGGAAGCTCGCGCCCAACCACTCCGCGAGGTCCTTCGCGTTCGCCAACGAGGCCGCGAACCCGATGATGCGCAGGTTGTTCTGCGTCTGCATGTGCAAAAACCGCATCCGGGACACGACCGCCTCGTAGATGGGCCCGACTTCCGCGTCCTCCAGCAAATGCAGCTCGTCGCAGAGCAGCAGATTCAGCTCCTGCACCACCTGGCCCTTCTTCTGCTTGTGACGGCGACTGATCATGTCGAACTTGTCGGGCGTGGTGACCACGAGGTTGGACTGCTCCAGGATCCGCAGGTCCGCGGCAACCTCCCCGGTCAACTTCGCGACCTCGACGCCGAGCTTCTGGAACCGCGGGGCCCAGGCCTGGAACCGCTCCTCCATGATTCTTTCGTAGGGCGCCAGATACACCGCCCGGGGGTGGTCGATGCCGGACTGGAGCATCTTCAGGATCGCAAACTCCATGCACACCTCCTTGCCGGACGCCGCCGGGGCGCAGATCAGCGCGTTGTCGTTGGTGCTGTACAGACAGGTGAAGGTCTGGGTCTGCAGCGGGTTGAACGTCGGCATCTGCGAGTAGAACACGTCCGCTGCGTCCTTGTAGCGCAGCGCGGACACGGGTAAGGGCTGGAGGTCGAGCAGCTCTGTGTGTGGCGGTGCTTTCTCCGGTAAGATCAAGTTCCGGAAGGAGACCGCGAGCAGCGTTTCCGCGTTCAGCCACCGGTCGGACACCAGCCGCAAGAAGTACTGCGGCGGCTTGGGCTCGGTGATGGGCACGGTGAACGTGATCGTGTGCTCCAGCTCCGCTTCCTGCATTTTCAGGTAAAATTGCTCGTAGTGCAACACGTGCTCGCCGTTCACGTCCTCCACAATCACCCAGAAGATTTCGCCGCCGCCGTGAATTTTCGGGTCCCACTGGAAATCCGGGGTCAGCGTCAGCTCCACCATCAGGCAACTGCGAGTTTTCGGCTGCACGTACGCAACCAGGTCGATCTTGGGGAATTGATGCACCAACCGGTGCAGCATCTTTCCGAACTTCGGCAGGCGGATCAGCTCCGCCAAATCGGTCGGTGACAAATCGTAGTACTTGTCCCACGGGACGTCCTTCTTCTCCAGCTTGCGCAGGACGTCTTCCTGCAAATTTCGGTTGTGGTCCTTGAAGTGCCGCAGCGGGGTCTGGCAGCTCCACATCCGCTTCTCGATCATCTTGCACCACTTCAGGCACCGCAGCGCCAGCGACGCCCACCCCTTGCGGAGCGCGATCTCGAACAGCGCGCGCATGATTCGCCCGGCGGACTGCTCGATGTACACCATGTCGGCGGCCATCGCGAATCCCTCCAGCTTCATCTTGGAAATGTACGCCTGCAGCAAGACATTCACCTTCGCGGTGTACTCCTCCGCGGACCCCTTCACCGGGATCGGAACCTTCTCCAACAATTTCGTTAACTCCACCTTTTCGTCGTCGCGGACCGGGATGTTCTTGAATTCGGAGGACAGGGAGAAGAGCCGGAGCAGCTCGATGTCGTTCATGTTCGGCCGCAAGTGTTCGTTGTAAACGGCGATGGAGGGGTGCTTGATGTAGTAGTGCGACGCCACGCGACCCATCGCGGTCACCTGCACCTGGCCGGTCCGCCGGTCGTACCGCACCAAATTGTGCTTGTTCAACAGGGACAGAGCGGCGTGGACCAAGTCGCACCTGTGAGGTTTTGGGGTTGAGCAGGATCTTGAATGTCTTTACTCTTAATGCGCATTGCGACGCTCTCTGTTTGCTATAATTCTTTTCTTTTCGTCGCTACAATGTATGTGAGGCCGCAGTGAAGTGGCACTACTTAAGCAGCGAGGCACTATCTAAGCGAGGCACTACTTAGGCGAGGCACTACCTAGGCGAGGCACTACTTAGGCGAGGCGCTACTTCAGAGAGGCACTACCTAGGCGAGGCACCACTCTGGCGAATTGTATTTGAGCGCGGTCGCGGTGTAAGTACCTAAGCGAGACACTACTTAAACCTAGGCGACGCACTACTTAACTGAGGCACTATTTAATACTTGAGCGCAGCACTAGCACCACTTAAGCGAGGCACTACCTCAGTAAAGCACTAATTAGGCGAAGTAGTACTACTTAAGCGAGGCACTACCTCAGCAAAGCACTACCTAAGCAAAGTAGCACTACTTAAGCGAGGCACTACCTCAGCAAAGCACTACTTAAGCGAAGTAGCACTACTTAAGCGAAGCACCTGGGCGACAAGCGAACCACGCAAGCAGAGGCACTGACTTGAGCCACGCTCTTAAGCGAAGCACTTAAGCGAAGCACTTAAGCGAAGCACTTAAGCGAAGCACTTAAGCGAAGCACTGAAGCGAAGCACTTAAGCGAAGCACTTAAGCGAAGCACTTAAGCGAAGCACTTAAGCGAAGCACTTAAGCGAAGCACTTAAGCGAAGCACTTAAGCGAAGCACTGAAGCGAAGCACTTAAGCGAAACGCTTAAGCGAAAGGCTTAAGCGAAAGACGTAAGCGAAAGACGTAAGCGAAAGACGTAAGCGAAAGACGTAAGCGAAAGACGTAAGCGAAAGACGTAAGCGAAAGACGTAAG
>CAJINV010000001.1:13546889-13654701 GCA_905178155.1 Amoebophrya sp. A120
TCCAAAAGCCACAGAACACAAGGTAGGTGGGGATCGCGACGACGTCGCGATCAGCATCTTCTTCTTTTTCTCATTTCCTTACTCCTGTTCCAAAGATTCTGCTCACGGAAATCACAAATGTCGTCTTCGCATTGCAAACAGCATGAGAGCCTCCCACAGAGGGCCCAAACACCCTCGACACCCACGAAAGCATTGCAACACAAGCGACCAAAACAGGCCAAAACCCTCAAAAAGCCTCTGAATCCTCTCAACACCTCCAGAGCTCTCCAACCACTGCAACGCCAGCGACCAGTGTGGTCCGAATGCGATCGAACAGCCGCGCAGCACCACCAGAATACTCGGANTGCGCGCCTGCTGCGCTTACGCCTACAGCTGGACGAAGACCAACTTGCCACAGGGCGGCGGCTTTCACCAGACAAGCCAGTCTTGACATCAAACCCAAATCAATGGCCGCCCGCAAGAGAAAGAGGCGGCGAAGCGCTGCTCCCGACGTGGGTCGGTCGCAACGGCCTCGCGCCAAGGCACAAGTCCCGCCGCCCGCGTGGGGTGATCCCTACCTGAGTAGAGAACGACCGACCCACCACGGGAGCAGTGCTCGTCGCCTTTTCCTCTCGCTCTGCGCAACCCCTGCCGCAAAACTAGACCCTTCCAAACCCTGCTGAAGGGGGACTATCGGCAAATACAGCGAACAAGAAGTGATGATGGGGTAGCGCATCGCTACGGTCTGGCCCCTACCGCGCAAAGGAGGCGACCAAGTCACAATCTAGAGGCAGCAGTGGAGCTATCACGTCCGGGAGCCAACTCGCACGCCATCACATGAGAAGCGCACACGCGGGCGCTTTACCACTCAAAGCTACAGCCCTCTCCTCTTTCTGGACCACGCTAGCAGCGACTGGCGCTACGAGGGCCAACTTCGAAAACATCCGCCAAATGCCAGCGGTTCATGGGATCTCCGCTATGTCACATGGTGCCATAACTTCTACGCCGGGTGGCCGCCAACTACATTCCAACGTTCCAGACGCGCATCTGAAGCCAGCTGACTTCATCCTTCAAGAACCCAAGCTGGGGACTGCTGTCTGCAACAAATCCACCGCGAGCAGCGATGCAGGGGCTAACGCCAGAGCCCGGAGGCGGGCGCCGCAAAGCTCGGGTGCTCAGGGCCTACACCTAGAGAGAGAAACCGCTTCTAGGGCGCAACGCAAATAACTTCAGCAGTGCGCCACACACTACTGCGGTGCGGCGCAGGGGGCGACGTGGCGCAAGCGCTTTGAACTCTACAGGGAGGTAGCACGAAACTAGGAGCAAGCTGCTGGCGACCATGGTGCAGTGCCCATCGCTGCCGCAGCAGAACAACAAAGGGGCAAAAATCTGCCCAGGTGGCAGCCGTATCACTTCTAGGGCAACTCGTGCAACTCCTTAGTGCGAGCCGTGGCAGCCTTAGGCGGGCTCGAACAAGTATGCAACAGCAGCAGCGCAACCGGCGCGACGTACTCCTAAAGTGCGAAAAAGGTGGCACTCTGCATGGTGTGCCGCAACGCAATACGCGGGGCGCGTACTAGCGTACTTGGCCTTGAATCTACCTCACCAATGAGCTCTGGCAGGTGCGCAACAAGCGCTACACAATTTACACTTGCATCTGCGGCATTGGGGCAGCAGCGGGCCCGTGGAACAGAACTGCCACCACATTACCGTTGGCACAGGAAAACGCACGTGCGCGGCCGGCGCCACGCGCACAGCAAATACACGGCTGGAGGCACGCAGTGATCCGGCCGAGACCCAGCAAGGTGCGACACGCACTACCGGTGGGCCGGCTGGAGTCCGACCCGGAACTCCAGCCGCGCCCTGCGGCACTACCACTCAACTTCCCTGCACCAGAAGGCAACCAAAATAGTGCAGAGCGCACCTCTGCCCGGTCGATTTGCACTAGAGTTTAAGCCACAGCACTGCGCCTGGCACACTTGAAACACGCGCGGCGGGCAGCACTGCCCCGCCGGCCCGAGAACTTCAACCGCACACCACATGCGGGGTTGTGCAACTACAAAGCGCGACAGGCGCTACTGTCCGGCCAGGACACGCCGGGCCCGGAACATCAACGGCGCACCACAGGCACTAGTGCGAACAAATGCGGCTAGCACAACTACTGTCCGGCCAGCGCGCGCTGGAGCCGACAACTCAACTGCGCGACACAGGCAGTTCCAACAGGTGCGATGAGCACTAGTACTTTCCGGCCAGCACGCGCTGGTCCCGGCTCTTCAACAGTGCACCACGGGCACTACCAACAAGTGCTACAAGCACTACTACTGTTCGGCCGACACTTGTCGGGCCCGGAACCTCAACTGTGCCCCTGAGGCACTGCCATTCACTTCTAACGGGGTCCCAAGTGGACCTGTACGGGTGCGAGCCGCACCTGCAGCAGGGTGCCGGTGCGAGTGGCCCTGCACTAAGGCAAAAAGCACGGGAAACAAGGTCTGCACTGACTCCAAACTGTTGCGCAAGGCACCTGCCGCAATGGGCTTCCAACTGTACTGCCCGTATACCTACTTCCGGTCTCAGTAATGACGCCACCTGCCGGCTTCCAACAGTGCTGGCCGCAATGGGCCGCCTACTGCCGATCTAGCATGACCTTCGGCATGTGCAAACAGCACTACTTGCAGGCCGGGATATCCCGGACACCTGCAAGGGGTCTACAATGACCTCGGTCCTTGTGCGAAGAGCACTACTGCAGATCGGGAACACCCGTACGCCTGCTACTGGTCTGCAATGACCTACACCGGACAGCCTGCACAAAGAGCACTGCTGGCAGGTCGGGAAACGCCCGAACGCCTGCGACTGGCCCGCACTGATCACTACCAGACGCACCACCTGGAGGCCAGTACATACTGACCATCTGCTTACATACGGCCACAACGGGCGCCCAGCGGTGCTACAACGCACTACCAGCAGCCCAGCATATGTTGGACACCTGCTTACGCACTGCCTCAGCGTGCTTCTACCAGTGCTACAATGCACTACGAGCAGGCCAGCACATGCTGGACACCTGCTTTTACACTGCCGCAGCGGGCTTCCACCAGTGCTACAATGCACTACAAGCAGGCCGGGGAACGCCGGACACCTGCTGCTCCACTTACCACAGTCCCTGGAGCTACAAACTACCGCCACACACTGTGGACACACATTGGGACTGCGGAGCCTGCATAGGGGGAGGACGGCTAAGCCTTACCAAGAGAAAAACCCGCAGCAACGGTGCTGCGACGGTAAATCTCCCTGCTGCCCTTTTCTGAAGGTGTAGCTGCACTTGCAGCCAGCTTCAGAAACAACAAGTAGCCCAGCAAGGGCAGAACGAACTGAACAACGGCCAGGCACCGGCCTGGCACTTCCTCACGGTGGCCCGTTTGGGCCTATCTCCACGCCGGTCGGCATAATAAAACTGCGGGCTCGTCCCTCGCCGCTTCGTTGTATATTAATATACTAGAATCCAAAAGCCACAGAACACAAGGTAGGTGGGGATCGCGACGACGTCGCGATCAGCATCTTCTTCTTTTTCTCATTTCCTTACTCCTGTTCCAAAGATTCTGCACACGGAAATCACAAATGTCGTCTTCGCATTGCAAACAGCATGAGAGCCTCCCACAGAGGGCCCAAACACCCTCGACACCCACGAAAGCATTGCAACACAAGCGACCAAAACAGGCCAAAACCCTCAAAAAGCCTCTGAATCCTCTCAACACCTCCAGAGCTCTCCAACCACTGCAACGCCAGCGACCAGTGTGGTCCGAATGCGATCGAACAGCCGCGCAGCACCACCAGAATACTCGGACTCCCCCTCGAATTTTGCAAAACGCGCTGTCGTTTTCGGAATTCGACCAATAGCTGCCCGCGGATGTGAGAAACTCCGTGTTGAGCCCGCTGATTCCACCAACTCCTCCGCACTGTCCCGGGAATGATCAGGCCCCGCAGCGCAGCGCAGACTGAAGTCCTTTCTGCAAATCTTCGCTTCACCGCTCTGGTGACAAAAACCGCCCTTCTGTACGGATGCACGCCGCACTGCTTTCTTCGTTTTGTGAAACCATCAGACTGCGGATGCACGCCGCGACGCCTTCTTGTAGAAACTTGTACTGCGGATTCGCGCCGCCAAGAAAGAAACCGTCACTGTCCACTCGTGCCCGTTAGTTCCAAAATCGTCAAAAATGCGGATGAGACTGCTTCGCAGAGGAAGTTGAAGTTGTTCCGACTGAAACCGTAGATCGTTGTAGAAGATGTCATGTCGCAAACCGAAATAAAGCCCGACTGTTTTGTAGTGCTGCCGGTAAAGAAAGGCAGAAAGTCCGGAAATTAAATTTGTAATGCTGTTTCTCACGTTTGTATTGCTGAAGTTGAAGATGAAGATTGTCGATTTTTCTTTTCCCGAATACCCTGCCACGGCTAGTACGGATATGCCTCCGCATCTGCAGCCGCCTGCGCATCCTCGTACGCCCGCAGAGATCCGTTGGTGGAGACGCAACTTTTCTCACTCCCGTCCGAAGTAGTGCTTCTCGCACTGGAGCAGCCCTGCCCGAACACTGCGTTGCAACTCGCACCAGAGGCGTGCTTTGCTGCGCCCTGGTTCAGCAACGCCTCGACCCGCTGCCGCAGCATCGGATCCTGCAGTGGCCGACCGCCAACGAAGATCGTAGCGCCCGTCTTTTCCGTGGGGGTTGGAACAGCACCAAAACCACCAAAAAAATGAAATCCCGGCTGCTGGTTGTTCGGCATCTGTCTGCACATGCTCGGATGGATCAGATTGTTTGTCGGGGGCAACTGCGGCGCATTCTCCGGTCCTTGCTGGTTTCCCGGGATCTGCGTCAGACTGTTGTAACCCGCAGGCCCGCCCGGAATGCCCTGGACTGCGTGGTTCTGCTGGCCCCACTGTCGCTGCAGGGAGGGAGGAACACTCGGCCCCTGCCGGAGCAAGTTGCTGTAGTCCTGCTGCGCGTTCCGCTGCGCAACAGGCACAATTCCCGGACCCGCGGCCACGGAAGCGCTCACCGCACAAAAATTGCTTTGCTGCTGTCCGCACTGCAACGTCGGCCCCGTCGGCATCTGCATGAATGCTTGCTGGTGATTCGCTCCCCCGGTCCCGAAGCTCTGCATACTCGGCTCGCCCGGTACCGGAAAGCTGTTGATCGTCTGCTGCTCCCCCGGAGCGTAGTTGTACTGCCGCTGATGCTGATGATGCTGCTGTTGCGGTTGCTGACCTGTCGCAGCCCGCGCACGCTCATCACACCGCTTACAAGTTTTCCGCGACTTGTAGTTGTGGTAGTTGCAGGTGGGGCACTTCCAGTCCCCTTTCGCGTTTCCGCCCGTGTTTGGCGCTCCCCCTTGCGGCCCGCCGGTGTTCGCGCCCGGTCCGCCGCTCAGCTCTATCACCCGCTTGCGCAGTTCGGCCTTCTCGTAGCAAATCGTCAGTCCCCGCTCCGCAATTGCTTTCTTCGCCTCCTCCGATTCGCCGAAATTGTGCTTGGGCCCGTGGTAGCAACCGTCCGTGTTGTAGTGCGACTTTCCGCACCAGCCGCAGTGTGGCGTCATCTCCTGACGCCGTCCCGCCTCCTGCGTGTTCCGGTCGTTTCCCTGCTGCGCGCCGGCGTAGGCGTAAACGTCATCCCGTGGCCCCACTTCCAGGAACTTGTTGAATTTGTCCACCATCTCGTCCTGTTCCTTGACGCTTTTCGGCTCCTCCAGCATCTTTGTCGCGTAGGAGTCCAAGGTGTCCAAATACATCCCGAAAGATGTGTCGTCGCCCGTGTGGTGCGAAAGCCACCCCCGCGCCTGCGGCCCGGCCCAGTTTCCCACCATGCGGAAGAAACGATGGGTCTCCCCGGCGGAGTTCTTGGAGTCCTCCAGCGACCAGAGGATTGCGCCGCGCTTCGTCGCCGAGCGCACCAAGTTCCGCACCTTCTCTGTGACGTAGTGCACCGCCGCCGGGTTCTCGATCCAGCGGCCGCCAACCTTCTCCAGCAAACCCTCGCAAAGGTAGTCAAGGTCTGCTGCGCCCCGTGCCACGTTGATGTTAAACTTTTTGTTGATGCGGGCAAGCAGCGTGTCGATGCAGGCCTGGGCCTCCGCGCTAGTCGCGGAGGGCATCTCCTCATCGATCCCCGCCCACATCTCTTGCCCCAATCCGCACAAAATGCCGGAAAGCTGCGCCCAGAAGGTCTTGGCCCGCGTAACGCCCTTGCGCCCCATCAGTTTCTCGATGGCGCGCCACTCGCTTGTAACCGCTGACCGCTTGGACAGCGAAAACTTGACCCCCGTGCTGACGCCCGCGTGGATCTTCTCCACCTCCGGCGAGGCTGGTGCCTGCGCCGTCACTCCGGTCATTGCGATTGGCTGCTGCTGCGGCGACATAGACTGGAAGCTGTACTGCCCACTGTTTCCCGGTACCGCCGTCCCCACCAGCGCCTGCTCGCCGACACCGGGTGGCGGGTACGCAAACGAAGGTCCCGCGGTTGCCCCGTGCGGCGCCGTAGTAGCACTACCAGCGGCCGCGCCGCCTGCTACTCGTCGCTGAAGCTCCGCATTCTCCGCTCGTAGCTGGTTATTAGCCCCCTCCAGCGCGGCCAAACGCGCCTCGATGCCTCCCACCGCGTTCTCCGTCGCCACCTGCGTGTGGTGAATTCCCGAAGCCACGGATCGGAAACCCCGGCCCGCCGCGTCGCGCATGTTCAGCGCCTCCGAACGCAGAAGGTACTCCCCCGCAGCCTGGTCCGCCATCGTGCTCCGCTGTGGCGACCAGCTTACTGCACGCTGCTCCGCCGCCGGGCTCTCCAGCAGCTCGTCGCCGTAGTTGCTGAAACTCATCGCAGCGAAGGATCAGCAGGGTGGGTGGGCGAAGCCACCCGCGTTTGGGCTCATAACTCCAAAAGCCACAGAACACAAGGTAGGTGGGGATCGCGACGACGTCGCGATCAGCATCTTCTTCTTTTTCTCATTTCCTTACTCCTGTTCCAAAGATTCTGCACACGGAAATCACAAATGTCGTCTTCGCATTGCAAACAGCATGAGAGCCTCCCACAGAGGGCCCAAACACCCTCGACACCCACGAAAGCATTGCAACACAAGCGACCAAAACAGGCCAAAACCCTCAAAAAGCCTCTGAATCCTCTCAACACCTCCAGAGCTCTCCAACCACTGCAACGCCAGCGACCAGTGTGGTCCGAATGCGATCGAACAGCCGCGCAGCACCACCAGAATACTCGGACTCCCCCTCGAATTTTGCAAAACGCGCTGTCGTTTTCGGAATTCGACCAATAGCTGCCCGCGGATGTGAGAAACTCCGTGTTGAGCCCGCTGATTCCACCAACTCCTCCGCACTGTCCCGGGAATGATCAGGCCCCGCAGCGCAGCGCAGACTGAAGTCCTTTCTGCAAATCTTCGCTTCACCGCTCTGGTGACAAAAACCGCCCTTCTGTACGGATGCACGCCGCACTGCTTTCTTCGTTTTGTGAAACCATCAGACTGCGGATGCACGCCGCGACGCCTTCTTGTAGAAACTTGTACTGCGGATTCGCGCCGCCAAGAAAGAAACCGTCACTGTCCACTCGTGCCCGTTAGTTCCAAAATCGTCAAAAATGCGGATGAGACTGCTTCGCAGAGGAAGTTGAAGTTGTTCCGACTGAAACCGTAGATCGTTGTAGAAGATGTCATGTCGCAAACCGAAATAAAGCCCGACTGTTTTGTAGTGCTGCCGGTAAAGAAAGGCAGAAAGTCCGGAAATTAAATTTGTAATGCTGTTTCTCACGTTTGTATTGCTGAAGTTGAAGATGAAGATTGTCGATTTTTCTTTTCCCGAATACCCTGCCACGGCTAGTACGGATATGCCTCCGCATCTGCAGCCGCCTGCGCATCCTCGTACGCCCGCAGAGATCCGTTGGTGGAGACGCAACTTTTCTCACTCCCGTCCGAAGTAGTGCTTCTCGCACTGGAGCAGCCCTGCCCGAACACTGCGTTGCAACTCGCACCAGAGGCGTGCTTTGCTGCGCCCTGGTTCAGCAACGCCTCGACCCGCTGCCGCAGCATCGGATCCTGCAGTGGCCGACCGCCAACGAAGATCGTAGCGCCCGTCTTTTCCGTGGGGGTTGGAACAGCACCAAAACCACCAAAAAAATGAAATCCCGGCTGCTGGTTGTTCGGCATCTGTCTGCACATGCTCGGATGGATCAGATTGTTTGTCGGGGGCAACTGCGGCGCATTCTCCGGTCCTTGCTGGTTTCCCGGGATCTGCGTCAGACTGTTGTAACCCGCAGGCCCGCCCGGAATGCCCTGGACTGCGTGGTTCTGCTGGCCCCACTGTCGCTGCAGGGAGGGAGGAACACTCGGCCCCTGCCGGAGCAAGTTGCTGTAGTCCTGCTGCGCGTTCCGCTGCGCAACAGGCACAATTCCCGGACCCGCGGCCACGGAAGCGCTCACCGCACAAAAATTGCTTTGCTGCTGTCCGCACTGCAACGTCGGCCCCGTCGGCATCTGCATGAATGCTTGCTGGTGATTCGCTCCCCCGGTCCCGAAGCTCTGCATACTCGGCTCGCCCGGTACCGGAAAGCTGTTGATCGTCTGCTGCTCCCCCGGAGCGTAGTTGTACTGCCGCTGATGCTGATGATGCTGCTGTTGCGGTTGCTGACCTGTCGCAGCCCGCGCACGCTCATCACACCGCTTACAAGTTTTCCGCGACTTGTAGTTGTGGTAGTTGCAGGTGGGGCACTTCCAGTCCCCTTTCGCGTTTCCGCCCGTGTTTGGCGCTCCCCCTTGCGGCCCGCCGGTGTTCGCGCCCGGTCCGCCGCTCAGCTCTATCACCCGCTTGCGCAGTTCGGCCTTCTCGTAGCAAATCGTCAGTCCCCGCTCCGCAATTGCTTTCTTCGCCTCCTCCGATTCGCCGAAATTGTGCTTGGGCCCGTGGTAGCAACCGTCCGTGTTGTAGTGCGACTTTCCGCACCAGCCGCAGTGTGGCGTCATCTCCTGACGCCGTCCCGCCTCCTGCGTGTTCCGGTCGTTTCCCTGCTGCGCGCCGGCGTAGGCGTAAACGTCATCCCGTGGCCCCACTTCCAGGAACTTGTTGAATTTGTCCACCATCTCGTCCTGTTCCTTGACGCTTTTCGGCTCCTCCAGCATCTTTGTCGCGTAGGAGTCCAAGGTGTCCAAATACATCCCGAAAGATGTGTCGTCGCCCGTGTGGTGCGAAAGCCACCCCCGCGCCTGCGGCCCGGCCCAGTTTCCCACCATGCGGAAGAAACGATGGGTCTCCCCGGCGGAGTTCTTGGAGTCCTCCAGCGACCAGAGGATTGCGCCGCGCTTCGTCGCCGAGCGCACCAAGTTCCGCACCTTCTCTGTGACGTAGTGCACCGCCGCCGGGTTCTCGATCCAGCGGCCGCCAACCTTCTCCAGCAAACCCTCGCAAAGGTAGTCAAGGTCTGCTGCGCCCCGTGCCACGTTGATGTTAAACTTTTTGTTGATGCGGGCAAGCAGCGTGTCGATGCAGGCCTGGGCCTCCGCGCTAGTCGCGGAGGGCATCTCCTCATCGATCCCCGCCCACATCTCTTGCCCCAATCCGCACAAAATGCCGGAAAGCTGCGCCCAGAAGGTCTTGGCCCGCGTAACGCCCTTGCGCCCCATCAGTTTCTCGATGGCGCGCCACTCGCTTGTAACCGCTGACCGCTTGGACAGCGAAAACTTGACCCCCGTGCTGACGCCCGCGTGGATCTTCTCCACCTCCGGCGAGGCTGGTGCCTGCGCCGTCACTCCGGTCATTGCGATTGGCTGCTGCTGCGGCGACATAGACTGGAAGCTGTACTGCCCACTGTTTCCCGGTACCGCCGTCCCCACCAGCGCCTGCTCGCCGACACCGGGTGGCGGGTACGCAAACGAAGGTCCCGCGGTTGCCCCGTGCGGCGCCGTAGTAGCACTACCAGCGGCCGCGCCGCCTGCTACTCGTCGCTGAAGCTCCGCATTCTCCGCTCGTAGCTGGTTATTAGCCCCCTCCAGCGCGGCCAAACGCGCCTCGATGCCTCCCACCGCGTTCTCCGTCGCCACCTGCGTGTGGTGAATTCCCGAAGCCACGGATCGGAAACCCCGGCCCGCCGCGTCGCGCATGTTCAGCGCCTCCGAACGCAGAAGGTACTCCCCCGCAGCCTGGTCCGCCATCGTGCTCCGCTGTGGCGACCAGCTTACTGCACGCTGCTCCGCCGCCGGGCTCTCCAGCAGCTCGTCGCCGTAGTTGCTGAAACTCATCGCAGCGAAGGATCAGCAGGGTGGGTGGGCGAAGCCACCCGCGTTTGGGCTCATAACTCCAAAAGCCACAGAACACAAGGTAGGTGGGGATCGCGACGACGTCGCGATCAGCATCTTCTTCTTTTTCTCATTTCCTTACTCCTGTTCCAAAGATTCTGCTCACGGAAATCACAAATGTCGTCTTCGCATTGCAAACAGCATGAGAGCCTCCCACAGAGGGCCCAAACACCCTCGACACCCACGAAAGCATTGCAACACAAGCGACCAAAACAGGCCAAAACCCTCAAAAAGCCTCTGAATCCTCTCAACACCTCCAGAGCTCTCCAACCACTGCAACGCCAGCGACCAGTGTGGTCCGAATGCGATCGAACAGCCGCGCAGCACCACCAGAATACTCGGATAGAACTCCGCGCACTGCTATGAAACCTGTCTAATTTGTAAAATTTCCAAGATCTGAAAATTTTCAATTTTTTGAGATGTTTAAAAAACTTGCAGAATTACGCATATACCAACGAAAACCTGTACACGGACTCACACGATGCTGATTGGGACTCAGTCCAAACGTCTTACATTGGAAAAGCTTTCCACTTCGCAGACTTTTTAACTTTTTAAATTTTTCTCGATTTTTTTCAATCTTAAAAAATTTACATAAATCCCCCTACTTGCATGCTACACACCGTCGGAAAAGAAGAATATAAAGAAAGAGCTTTAGCGTGCAGGTGCGTCAATTTTCTCCGCTTCTATAAACAAAATTGCACTCCACAAAAAAATAAGTTTTTTTCCCATTTTTTCTTGCTGGTAAAATATATGCTAAATGGGTCAAGTTTTAGCATTGTTCTCACTGATAATTATACAAAAAGCCCACTGTGCCTATATTAGACAGATTCTGTATTGTTTTTTATTCATATTTGTGGCATACAAAAAATTGGAAAATGAGAAAATTTTGAAATTTCCAAAAACTCTTGAAATTTCTCTATTTTTTATGTCTGTGTAAGAATACGGCGCAAAGGTGTGGGCTTAACTGCAGACGTTGCGCGATGTTATTTGGTAAAAGTACTTTTGTTACAGAAAATATGACAATTTTTTTGATTATTTATTTTTTTGAAATTTCAGCCAGTCTGTATATATCAGGAAAGTATTAGGCTACTGGTTACGCATCAACTCAATGCAGGAATTTGTGTTATATTCTGCATTTTACACCCCTACTCTCCGCGTTTTTCTCGGATTTTTCAAGAGAAGTACAATAGTCCGCGCCCAGCGATTTCCGGACCCCCCTGGTCCAGGCATGTACAAAGCCACCAAATCCAAGTCGGTGCCCCCCCCCCCCCTTGAAGCTCTTTTCTGCCCCTGCGAGTCGCCTACTTTACTGCTGTTAAGGCCCGGCCGCGCGCCCGCCGGGCTGCTTCCGCATCGGCATCCCCCTTCGCCGTCCGCCAATGCAATACGAAGAGGGTCCCTCACCCGTCCGAACGCACGACCCCCGCGGTCGCCCCCCGTACCTTGTTCCCGATGTTTTTCCGCGGTTCTAGGCGGCCGGGCGGCCGGCACTGGATCGCCGCGAAACTCCAAGGCGGCTACGCGCGCGGCCTGTACAGGTACCGCTTCCGGAAGGGAAGACGGGAGCCGCGCGGTAGGGGAGCGCGGCATTGCGACCGGGCGGCCTGGCCCGGTTTCCTATCCGCCCGTGCGAGTATGCATATCGACTTCCCCGACCTGCCGCGGATTTCCGGACGCCCCATTCGGGGCATCGTTGTTCATGAGCCTTCCGGCACGTGCTTGGAAGCGCAGGGCCCCGCGGAAGGCACCGCATGACGGACCTCTCCCTCCTTGATGTTGAGTCCTATATGCTAGCGGCCAGGGCGCAGGAGCGTAGTCGCGCCCGCTGCCGCGCTAATGCGAGACTAAATTGGGCAAGCTCGGCGCTTGCGCGCATTGCGGTCTTCCACTTAGCAGGCGGCGCTTTTTTAGTTGCTCGCATGGGCCGGCGCTTCACCTCGCTGCTTGCCCGTGCGCGCCCCCAGCGCTGGCAGCCAATCTCTGGCGCTGCCTCGCCATCCGCGTAAGCCTTAGTTACCTCTCGGACAGTCGAAAAAACTGCGCCCCCTTCTTGGCGCGTCAGGAATGGCGCATCGACCTTATTCTGTGTTCAGGTAAACGCGGAGGCACGGTCCGCACGGGCGCACCTCGCCCGGATCGATCGGTCTACGAACCGGACGGCGCGCTTGGCAAGAACTGCGCGGCGCTTGAGGCACTGCTGCTGCTCTCATTGCGAATTGCAGGAATACGGGTACTTAGAGCAAAACTCAAGAAAAACATGAAGGGCGGCTCGCCGCGGGTGCGTGCAATGTAGGGACCCCGGCGCGCACTGTTCTTTGCGCCGCGAGAAAGTACCCCGCAACGAAAGTTGGTGCACCTACACGAGCCGCCTTATCGTCTCTGCTCGCGACCACACGGATTGCTTCTGGAACTCAGCTGAGGCAACTATCTTCTTCGAGCAAGACCGCGGCTTTCCCGCCCGCTGGCCTCCGCTTCCCGGGAATGGCCCGAGAGCCGAGCTTCGGTCGTTTCGCGCGTGCGCACGAGCAGCAAAGAACCAGCACGTAGGCAACTGACGCCGCTACTCCCGTCTTTTTGCGTCCGGCGGCCGGAACGGTCACGCGGGAGCCGGCACGATGTACCGCGCTCCGATGGAGTTGCGAGACCTGGTATCAAATGTAAAAATGTCTGGGTCTGGAAGATTTCTAGATTTGTCATGCATATTTTCCATGACCCATGATGTCTGTGATGCATGCCGTAGCATTACAGATTTTTAGAGCGCTTCCTCATGCCTATTCCGCATGACAAATGCCATCTCCGCGGAGCACAAAATCTACTCCTCTTACTGGTCATGCTATACAAATCTTTTTCGAATCCAGAGACAGCATCACAAGTTTAGATTCTTCCAGACCCAGACATTTTTACATTCGAGACCTGGTGCAGGTGTACAACGACAAGACGGTACCAGAATGAAAAGTGCGCCACCACCAAAAGACCAAACAGTTTGTATTGCAAACTTGTCACACGGAAACAATGCGACGCATTTTGTTTCAGAATCTAAGTACTCGTCTTCACCATGACAGACGTCGCTTATACTGTGGCGCTGTGCAACACAGACTCTCGCTACTCTGGCCTGAAAATTTGCCAGGCTGATGCCTGCAATGTGGTAGGTGTTACATTGGGAGTTTTTGCAGTGCAAACACTTTCACTCCCTGGGGTGCAGGCGCTTTTCAGTATGATAGAGGAGACTCCAAAACTTTCCGACGCACCAGTATCCGAAGCTCTCTTTGGGTCTTGCTGGTGCGGTTTGCATGCAAATACAAATGTTCTTCTAAAACAAGCTACGGCTTCGGTTACAGCTTTGCGCAGTGAGTACTAGCATAGCAGAAGATAATATCTTACCTCATACCGTGCGTCAACGTCTTACGCAATGAGAAGCTACGAAGCTGATGTGCGTCGCTGCGTACTAGAATCCTAGCCAGGCATGAGTAGAAGCTTAGCGTCTACGTGACTCAGAATTTATTTCGGATAGCGCGGTGGAATGTGATTACGGGTTCAAGCTCATCATCATCGGTGACGCTGGCGCCGGAAAGTCCTCTTTCATGCACCAGTTTCTGGAGGGAAAGTTTCGGAAAACCAGCACACATACAGTACTGATTACCAACAACTTGTTTTTACCCCGGATCGCGTTAGTACGGCGAAAGCCACGAACAAGGACCCGTTTTCAGCGTTGATTTGTTCTTGGTTTGTGTACTACAACAAATTTTTTCGGCGGGAGATGCAGCGGTGGCTCCTGTTGTGTCTTGATGCATGCGCGATTCCCGAATTCGGGCGATAATGCCCGCCGCGCTGAACTGATGCACAAACTTTGCAGATGAACGGCACTGAGATGGAATCGAGGAAAAACTACGAAAAAATGAACACACTATCAGATAGGAGTGGAATTCGGGACGAAGATAATAACCCTCGGCGACCGGCACATCAAGCTGCAGATTTGGGATACCGCCGGTCAGGAACGGTAAGAGCGTGCGCTTTACTGCATGCGCTGGTTTTTTCGGACGGTATATTTTTCTTGCGAAGCAGACAGTCGTCGAGGTTAAACTTGAAGCTTTTTCCGCTTACATTTCGTTTGGTTCGACTGCATCAAAACCCAACCGGCGTTCACTCAGGTACCGTGCTGTGACGCGCAGCTACTACCGTGGTGCGGTGGGCGCGCTGATTTTGTACGACGTGACATCGCGCGAGAGTTACAACAATTTGCCCACCTGGCTGCGCGACGCCCGGGAGCAAGCATCCTTCTATCGCATTGAAAAACCGTCGTTCCTTACCTCACTAAAATCGTCCTACCAAAAAGATAGGAAAAAGGAAGGAGGCAAAACAATCCTGCATATTGTCAATCAGGAACGTGTGCAGAAGGAGAAGAAAAAGAAAGTGGGCTGCATCGACGTTGCAATACAAAAACAGTTTCGTTAGCGCAGTTTGTGTTGCAATTTTTTTTTTGCGGTTCTATGACACGGGGGATCGACGGTTTTTTCGATAGGATACCTGCCATGACATAAGCATTATTGCTGTTGGAAACAAGCGCGATTTGAAGGAGGAGCGCCAGGTGTCCTTCCTTGAAGCAAGTCGGTTTGCGCAGGAGCAAGACATCTTGTTTCTGGAAACGTCGGCGCTCACCGGGGAGAATGTCAATGTAATTGCTTGAGTTATTTCTTTCGGCATGCGTGCGGGGCCTTTTGTTCTTTTCGCTGTATGTTTTACGGTTCCCTGTTTTTCCTTCATGGAATGAAAACCCGGGCATGATGATGTTAAAAACCATTCTTGCGAAAAAAATTTCATGAGGTTGTAGACACGAGAAAAGGAAAACCACTTCTACTACAGGAAGTGTTTCACACTCTAGCGCAGCGGATTTTGAACAAGGTGGAGGAAGGTATCAAAAACAGTCGGGCCGACGAGACCAAATTCCAAGAAACCCCGTCGGAAGACATCAAGAGTCTCGGACTGATGGCCTCGCGAGGTAAGTAAGATTTTGATCATGTGCGCATAATTTTCTTCAACATTCTGTTCTTATGGAAAGGGTTTGATTCCGCAGTTGTAGTGGGTCGCGCACCAGCACGTCGTGTAGGACGCCTTGCAGAAAAAGTACTAGCAAAGAAGTGTTTATTGCGTTTCGCGGATGAAGAACAGTAGACAAGTATCCTTCATCACCACCTCCCAGGTTCGGCAAACAACAATTGGTGCAAGTGCGTGTCGCCGAGTTGTAACGCTAGTTGAAGTTGTGAAGGAGCACGCGGCGCTGCGATTCACGTCTTTTTTTCAAAGTGATCGACTGTCGTCGCACCACTGGGCGGACGCTAATCGAAAATCCAAGTAAGTACACAACATCTTCACAAATATCATATCACAAGGTTAAATCACAATTTGGTTCATAGTACAAGAAAATTCGAGAAAGAAAATCTGTATGTCATTTTGCCTGCGAAAGAGAACTCTGATGAATAACAATGGCAAGAAATTTTCCGTTGAGAACACTCAGGCGCACAAAACCAACAAGGGTGAAAACGCATCAAAAATCGGGCGTGTTGACCGGAAGAGAGATTTAGCCTCGAGCGAATAGGGCGTGTGACAGAAATTTAGCGTTGAGCGCATAGCTTTGGAAACGCTTGACGTTTTTCTCCGGGTGTTGTCGCCGGCCGTGAACGTGTTCCATCAAGGGAAGACAAAAAATTGCAAGTTTTCAATCACTGCTTTTAGCGTCTTGCGTTGTGATGCGCAAAATAGTGTTGTCAAGTTCTTCATCGGGATACGGATAAATGATGATGGTCATGATGTCAAAGTTTCTTCTTCTATCATCTTGGTCATTGTCTTCATCTGCCCCAAGAGCCTCTGGACTCGCCGGCCTGCTTGGTGTCGCCGCGGAGGCTACCGCACGACCAGAAGACGTCGCAATCGACCATGATGAAACGCCGCCTGATTTTTCCTTCCACGGGCTGCAAAAGAAAGAACAGGAGGACACAAACCACAATACCAGACCGGAGGAGGCGCAAGCCACACAACGGCTCCTGGCTACGCGCCTGCTTGGTCCGCACGAACGCAGGACCGTAGAAGAATCTTCGGAGCAGGAGAAACAACACGGGCAGCCCTTCGAAAATGCGGTATCCTTCATCTCGGGGGCTGCTCCCCTCGAAGAGTTTCTTGAGATCGACAGGCGTGGCTACGACAGCAACTACGAGTACGAGCCGCCGTCCCTGCCTCACGACGGAGCACTAACGCGCGCGACCTCGGCGTCCGGTATCGCACCCGATCGACATGTTGGAGTTGGACGGCCCTCGGCGTTGCTGGTGGTCGGGCAGGAACAGCCGCCGAAAACTAAGAACGACGTCAAGGACGAGCCTTCAGTGCAGCAGCAGTTGGGCGAACTGGGAGCCGACATGGCAACGCTGCGGGCGATGGTGGAAGGGCTAGCAGAGGAAAACAAGGAGCTACGCGCCAACCTCACAAGACAAGGGACGGCCCTGCGCGTGAAGACCGAACAGGGGATCCAGGGTGTGCGCGACTTGCTGGCGTTGTCGGAAGTACTAACGCAGTGGATCCTGACCTACCTCCTGGCTCTCGCACGGCTCGAGTACACGACAACTGCAGTGTTTCTCCTTGGCGGCTACCTCGCGGTCCTGGTTGGGATCTTTCTACCCACCCGCCTCGTTTTCTTTCCGCTGGAGTACCAGGTATCAAATGTAAAAATGTCTGGGTCTGGAAGAATGCAACTTGTGATGCTAACTTTGGACTCTAAAAAAATCTGTATTGCATGACCAGCAAGAGGTGCCCAGTTTGTGCTACGCGGGGAGGGCATTTGTCATGCGGGATAGGCATCAGGAACGCCTCTAGAAATATGTGATGCTAGGTCATGCATTACAGACATCCTGAGTCATGCAAAATATGCTGTGACTCTGTATGCAAAATATCCTCCGTAGCCATTTTGGCTCAAGACTTTGTCTTGTTGCCTGAGATCCATCAATGTAGAACAGGGGGAGCTATGCCGTAGAGTAGGACCATTCTGTTGCTCATCTCCTAAATTGTTTTACTACCACTGACGCCACGTCGGTACCTCCCCCGACTCCCTGCAGTGGAGTTTCGAAAGGAAAGTAGATAAACGCCCGTACGTGGCGGGTCCTCTGTGCCCCTTTACAGTAGTACTAGCTAGAGCATCGGCGCCCCGAGCGTCCGTGCGCACACTGAAAACGTACATGGCCTCTCCTCCGACGACAGCCATCGACTTACCGTCTTGCCCACGCCCAGAAGCACGGTAAAGGACCGCCACGCCGACAATGACTGCCGGTGGATTGGGCAGGCGCCATGACAAGCATATTAGCATGGACCTCGGTTGTATAAAGCACAACACGAGCGGAAAAGGGCGCTTCGTCACTGTCTTCGATGAGAAGGCTGGTCACCACACGCGGCCCCGCACAATCCCCAGCGTGGGTGGAGTCGGACGCTTTCGGGAAGACATCTTCCGCGCAGGGTCCGCGCATCAGCAGATGCCGGGTGGCGCATCACGGGACGCGAGCGTGCGCTGGAGCCGCGGCCATGTGATGGCGATCTTCTGGGGGGAGCAAAGTAGTATAGAGCTATTTTTATTGATGTGCTTTTTGGTTTCATCCTCCCGTTAAGTCCTTGCATGTGATGTAGCTTCGTTGTGTCTCCTTCTCTCTTTCAATCATTTGGCCGGTCTGCTACTCTGTTGTTGTGTGCACGGGGGCGGAACATGTCCGTCCCCGCCGTTGCCTCAATTGAATCACAGGTGCCCGCTCTTCCTGTGGACCCTGGAAGATGATGTTGTCGCTCGACCAAGACTCGCCTGCGCTGTCACCACATCTCTCCCACCCCCAGAATCCAGGGCAGACCTGATAGTCTGTGCGCGTAAAGTCCCTGCTGTGACTCTAGCGGCACCCCTGATAGAGCGTGTTTGGATTCTGGGCATTGATTTGCGCACAGGACTGGCCCAGCAACGCAGGCCAGGGCGGGACCATAGGAGCTTCGCGAGGCGGCGCGGGTACTCCTAAATGGCTTACGGTAGTGGAGTCGGCGGGCTGCTGGACGTATCTTGAGTTCCCCGCCCCAGATGCGTATGCGAGCGCGCGCGGCATTTCCAGCTCCCTCGTTCGAGGTAGTAGCCATGTCTGGGTTCCCCACGAGGACGAGATACGAGTGGAAGCCAGTGCCGACCAACATGAACGCGCGGCGACGGATCCCGCAAGCGAGATGATGGGCGTTGCTCACCGCCTTCGGTGTTGGCGACGTGTCTGGATGCTGGATGTCCTATGTCTACCCCTCTCGTGGCCGTTCTGGTGCGCCTTCTCATGTGAGGTCGTTGACATGGCTTGGTGGGAAATTCCCGTTGCGCGAGGCTCTTGCCTTGCCCTCTGTCTTCGTCCCCAGTGGCGTTGCGACAGTAGAAGCGTCTGTTGTGGCCGTCGGAGCTTGCTCTGGGTCTTGCGGCTCCTCTTGTCTTCGGTGGAGTACCTGAGTGGCTTCTGCTGCTGCCTCCGTTGACTTTTGGCTGCTGCTTGACTGGCGGTTGGGAACACTTCAGGCGTCTTTGTGCTGCGCTTCTGCTGCGTGGTCCCCAGTTTTCCCCGGGTCCGGAACTCTGGGTTACCTTGGTCGAGTTGGTGTCACTGTCGGTTCACCTATGTCCCTGCCTTTCTGTTCTTGCCACTGGGAACAGTCTGCGCGTTTCTTTCGTCAGCGGCTTCCTGGCGCTGAAGCTCGTTGACGATTGTTTCGGGAGGTTCCTAACGGCCCCTGAGGACATTGCCTCGTTGCTGACCAGGCCGAACTTAGAGGTCGGCTTCGGGAAGGCTACCCGGAGTTGAGTCTGTTTCGGCAGGTCTCTTGTGAATGCGAGGGCAGTGGTTGGCTGAGGTTGTTGGAGCGTTCCATAGTGTCGCTCCAGATCATTTTTTTGATCCTTCTCCAACTTCCTCATTTCCTGTGTGGTCTAATGCAGATTGCAGATCACAACACAGGGCCACCCTCGTATCTCACCTCCAGGGGGGGGCGCGCGGACCTCGCTTGCCATTTCGTTTGGTCTCGCGAAAGTTCCAGCTCCCATCATTAAGACGTGACTTCACATCATTAAGACGGGTACCTGGAAGGAGGCACTGGAGTCGGGCCGCGGCGCGGACGTAATCTGTGACGTGTGAAGTTATGAGCGGATGTTATAGATAGGCAGCCTGTCATGCTTTTTTTTTTTAACTTTTAGATGCGCTCGTCGCTGATATTCCTGGTCATGACCATGCTGAGCAGCCCCTATGTGTCATCATCTGTATCTCTACTTCCATTCTGTCCTCTCCTTTTTCTCGTTTGCATGTTGCCTCGCGACCTTCTCTTCCTTCCTGGATGACTTGACTTTCGGTGGTGGTGACTTTCTAGGTTCTCCTGCTTGTATGACCTGGGCCTTTTGCATTTTCTGTCATCCACCCCTGCCCTTCCGGGTTGTCTCGGTGATCTCTCTTTGGCTGGTCGCTTTGTATCCGGGTGTTCTCCAGGGGTTCTTGATGCTCATCTGTGTGATGCGACGCATTCCTCCTTATTGTGATATGCATGACAGGCTGCCTCTACTGTGCATTTGCTCTGATTCACATTCCATAAGTTCCCTAAGCGTCCAGTAAATTGGTGCTCCGACTCGGATACCGCCGCTGCAGATCCACAACCGGCCGACCCACATGCCGGGCCGCTGGTCGGACTTGCCCTACCGCACTGAAAGCCCAACACCGCTGTCACGTCTTGGTTTGTCACGCACGCGGGACCGTCGTCATTTACGAGTTGGCTATGGTGTTAGCCTGGACCTGGATCTCGTGAACGCCAAGCTCCTAGGTCTCCTGGCTCGACCTCGCCCGCCACGAACACGGTTTTACGCGATGCAAATAGCGACTTGTGCCCGATGGTGTATGACTTTTGGTGTTGCGTCTGTGGTGCCGCTGTTGACCCGGCCGCTATCGAGCCGTCCGAGCGCCAGCATCTATCACATCGTCCTCGGAGTCGCATCTGCCGCTGTACTTCGACGCCGGGGGCTCGACGGACCCACCCCCCTACAATTATCCTGTCTCCAAAAGTAAAAGTTCAAAAGGAAAAAGTTAAAAGTTTAAAAAATTACACTTGCGTCGTAATCTTACAATATCATATCGCGATCTGTAGCGGTTTTAAAGGTTTTCACTTTGTCAAAACCGTTATTCTGGCTTTTAGCCGTGTATTTTGCTACTACCATAATTTTTACATATATGCACTGGCAGCCACATTACTCACTCGCTGACGGGCCGCACCCGGATGCATCAAGTTTTTTTTGCTATCTCTAGGCGGGTGCAGTGGTGGTTTCGGTCGGGCCGCACCCAAGGACTCCACCCACTCACCGCGCGCGTGTCTGCTTCCTTTTGGCTGCATATAAGAAATAAATAAGTCCACCTATTTCAAGGGGCCGCGCCCCGCTTTTTATGCCCGGCACCGTTCCTGACACACAGCGTGCTCCATGAGGCGGGTGCATAGATGGGCCCTTAGATCCGGCGACACTCATGTGGACATACTTATGCTTCATGATGACAAGTAAAAAATCCATTTTACAGCTACCGCTTCGCTTTGCAAACACCGCAATCGAGGTAGTGCTGACCTGTTTTGTACCGTAATACGCAATTGTCTGACAATTCAAAAAAACAAAATTATTTCATCTTCTCGTCGCCATCATAAGTACCTTGAGGTGCCGCACACCTCTATCTCTAGTTTCTTGTTGATTACTTCTCGCTCGTTCGGTCGCGCATGTGCGGTGCAGCCCGCTCAGTGTTTTTTGTTTTTCATGCGACTCTGCAGCCCTCACGCATAAATTTTTGCATGTTTCAAGTCCTTGGACTTTTATGGGCTCACGCACATCCGAGATCGGGGGGGTGGGAGGGGGTCCTCAAGCCAGAAAAAACTCCCCCGAGCGGTAGTAGGGAATTTCCAAGAGTGCAAAATATGCATGACAAACCTGGTAACCTTCCAGACCCAGACATTTTTACATTTGATACCAGCAGGACGTGGACGACGACCAGGAGCATGCGCTCGCGCCGGCGGACGAGCATCCAACCAGAGGAGATGACGAACAACGAACGGACGACAACGACGAGGCGGGAGCGAAAAGCGCGGGAGACGAGGGCGGTACGAAAGCCGAGAAAAAGTTATACTACGTGCTACCCTGGAATTTTGCATACGTGGGGACGCTGTCTTCCGTCACGCAGCGGCAGGCGAGCGGAGAAGGAAAAATTTTCACTGCCTGCATGGTTATCAACGAGGTCTGCGTGCTCTTGTCCCGTTACACAATGGTCGTGTACGAGTCCCCGTGCCGGAATCCGTATGGTAATAAAGACGGGGACGAGTTCCTCTATCTTGCGTCACCGGCTTTGGATAGCGCTAAAAACCTTGCAATCCGCGTCACCTGGTTGATTCTTCCCCGAGTACTCATGCTGATGACCGCTGCGATACCTTCCGCGAGCTTTGAGGACGCGCAGGAGCGGGACGACGAGACAGAAACTAGCCCACTGCCCTTGGAGGCTGTTCAGGAACAAGCGTTGCCGGACGTCGCGCCGTCGAGGAATATGGGCCGCGCCGAGCGGTTCTTTGCGCAACTCAAGTTCCGCACCCGAGAAGATCGTCGAGAAAACCAGGTCTCGATGATGCACGATAACCGGTCACGCAAGTACATGCTGCAACTACATCGGGCTGTGCTGCTCGCGATGGCATTGCTCTTGATTTTCGAAACGAGGCAACTCGTGTCGGAAGAACAAATTAGCATTCCGCAGGTGCTGTTCGGTTATTCACGGTCATACTCGTCCACGCCTTCGCTGACTGGTGGCAACGGCGAACAAGAGCGAAATAGCACGGACCCCGCTGTGGATGCGATGGATCTAATGTCTATGGTCGATATGTCTAGGGGCCACGGCGTACCCGATGCCGATGAATGCGGCCGCACTCCGGACGAACTCTTGCGGAAGCGGTAGGTTTATTTCCCCCGCGTGCTTTGCCTGGTCAGCGGATGGGTGTTCTCCCTGGTATTTGCCGTTCTGGCGAGCGTGTTGCAGAATTCCGCCAAGCACGAGGGTGCAGCGGCCGGCGGGCGCCTGATTCCAAGATCCACAAGCCTCTTGCTGCCCCGGTGTGTTTACGTGACGGAAGTGCTGGCCATGCTTTCTGTCTTCGGTCTACCATTCTGGCCGATGTTTCGGGCGGCTCTAAAAGAGGACAAGTTTCAAGACGCAGACCCAGGTTCGCTCTGGACGGCCCCTCTCCGACCAATCGGGTTGGCCGTGTCTGGTGCTTACTGGTTCGCTTGGACCGTAGCGTTGCCAAGTTGCGCTACCTATGCGGATTATCTCCAGGGGTTTTACAACAGCACCGCCCCGGCCTGTGAACCAAATAAAAATTGGTACCAGATGAGCTGGGCTGCCGCGCACGACCAAGGCTGGCGGAAAGAATTCGCCGAGTGGTGGCACTAGGAGTAAAGCCTGGTCTGAGAACACAGCTCTGCAACGCTAGCTGTGTTGCCGCACCGGGACGGAAAGAAGCCCGTCGGCGCGTCGTACTCGCAGAAACAAAAAGGATATTTTTACAAGATGAAAAACACCAGAGCTGCCGTGTGGTTTTCTTTGTGGCAACAGTAGCCATTCATGCGTAATAGAACCGACGACGGATTGCACAGTCAATCCCTTTTGATATGATACGGAGGAAGGGATATGATGAACGGACATTGATAGTGTGTTAGGCTCGGGGTTTCGTTGGCTGTAGTTGCAAAAGTAGTGCTACAAAAAATTGGAAACAAGAAAAGTAAGAAGATCCGCTTCCTGCCTGGAGTCAGTGCGACCATCAAAAGCTAGATCACAAATTCCTTCCATCGAAAGGCATGCGTTAAAGATCGTCCTCACGACATGGACACGAGTATATCCGCAAAAGACATGAGTACTGAGATACGGATCTTCCGAAATCCGCACCTGGACAAGAGTAAATAGATCTAGGGATCCTTGTCGAGGAAAATGAGCAGAAACGATCTCGGCAAATCGTGTGATTTTCCACCAAAGTCGTGCTAGATTTCTTGCTGTACTTCCCATGAAAAATGAACGACCCACAAGGAGTCTGCACCAAGTCCTTTTTCCTTTAATTTCACAGACATGTCCTGGTAGGAAAAGGAATGAAAGCAGCTCTTCAGCTCTCAAGAGTAATGGCTCGGTAAGGAGTTGAACAGCAACAATTGGCATCGAAGTAGCATCAAGTGAGACATATACTGTTTCTCGGCCCGTTAGGCATTTTGAGATAGTTTGGTAGCGCATCAAGTATAGTACTACCAGCGTTGGTAGCCTTTTCGTACGTACCCGCCGAAAAAACAAATTCCGTTCGCCACACCCAAAAAGCATCGGAAACACCACTACCTACAATATGCCTGTTTTTCTTCACGGCGACCAGCTGAACCTGGGCCGGGGCTTGCTGCAGATCCCGTCGGACACGAGCCTGGAGACGATTGTAAACGATGTGCTCACGGCCGGGTACGACTATATCACGGTCCCGCTCGCAACCAAGGAAAGCCAAAAAGCTTCCTCCGAGCCTTTCGTTCCAGCGATGACTTGCGACTTAGCGCTGCCCGGACGGCTGTGGGGCTCGTGCATGATCGCGCAGTGCACAGAAGGCTTGAACCCAGATTTGGATACCTACGACGAGCACCGGCGCGACGACCGCAATAGCAAGCGACTGGAGGAGGAGATCTCCTTCGGCGAACACCTGGGCGCGACGGCCCTTCTTCTGCCGTTTCCAGACGTGAGCGGCTGCGTGCAGTTTGCGGCCCTGGTCAACCGGATGCTGCTGAAGCGGGAGGTGCAGGGGGTACCCTTGGTGATTCAAGTGCCTTTGGTGTACCACGACAAAGCGCTGCACACGATCACGACTAAAGCAGGAAATAAAGCAATAAAAGTCGACGGTTGGACGGTGTGGAACCAGTTTAAGCAATTGATCGAGTGCAGGAGCGACTTGAGGGTAAGTCTCATTATTGACGTTGCGAAATTCGAGAAGCCAACCGACTTGGAACTCGACCGGTGGTATGGGGAGCGCGTTCACTCGGTGCAGTTAGCGTCGCCGGCGTTTTTGAAAAACAGCAAAAAGTACCCGGTACTCCCGAAGAAGCTGCAGAGCTTTGTCAAGGGGTTTTTCACCCGAGCCGAAACCATCTTCATCGTGCGCGACGACGAGCGGGAGACCAGCGGCGAGAGGTGGGAGGAAGATGCAGGGCTGAATGGCGGAACAACAAACACAATAGTACCTTTTCCGATCGAAAAAACCGAAGGGAGTAGAAGTAGTAGTTCTTCTGTAGTCAATACTGGCGACTCGGAATTGGATACAAGTACTAGTCTTTCACCGGTGAAAAACGCGCGGTTCTCCACGCTCCAAGCCCGGTACTTGTCGCTGCTGTTCAAATCTCGGTCGCCCCCCGACGTGCAGCAGAAGTTCGAGAGGCCATTTCTAGACGTGCTGCAGGCGCCTTTGCAGCCCCTGCACGACCACCTTGGGAGTCAGACCTATGAGACGTTTGAGGAGGACCCCGTGAAATACGTGCTGTACCAGGAAGCCGTGACCGAGTGTCTGTGGGACAAAATCCGGTTCCTCATTGACTCCCTGAAGAAGTTTTCGGGCGCGAACCTCTTCCCGGGGGTAGGGGCCAGCACCGCGGTTATGGATCCGCAGGTCGCGTTAAGGATTGCGACGGACGCAGTTGCTGAGCTCGTGAAGGAGCGCACGCGGCGACCCGCGCCGGTGCCGACGGACCACGCGGGCAGGGAGGCCACATCGGAGAAGGTGGAGGATGCGTCAGACGACGGAAGTCGCCTTTCGGACGAAGTCTTCGCGGGGAAAGACGATAGGCAAACGCAGGACCGTGGTGCTGCAACCGCCGCGAGGAACAACAGTCGTAATGCTGATGCGGACGAACATCACCGCACTCAGAAAGAAGCAGGAGCGACAAGGAACGCGGACCCGGAAGAGTTGGCGGAGGCGAGTCGCCAACCCCGGGAGGAGGCGGGGCGCGGTGAGATCGAAAGCAAAAGGGAGCAAGCCCGGGTTTTGTTTGTAAAGGGCTGCAACTTGAGTACAATATGCACGGGGGAAAACAGCTTCGTCATTATGGTCGTAGGCGCAGGCCGGGGCCCGATTGTGCAAGCGTGCTTGGACGGGATTCGACAGCTCAAGAAAATTTTCGCAAAGGCCGCGGTCCCGGACGAGCATCAGCCCGAGTTCAAACTAATCGCCGTGGAAAAGAACCCAAACGCGGTGCACACGCTGCTTTACCGCAACAAGTACGAATGGTGCAACCAGGTGGAGATCGTCGGTCCGATGGATATGCGAGATTGGAAGACGGAGTACAAGGCGGATGTTATCGTCTCCGAACTTTTGGGGAGTTTCAGCGACAACGAACTTTCGCCGGAGTGCTTGGATGGCGCGCAACGGTTTCTGCGGGACGAAGACGCACTTTTGAAGCAGCTGGTCGCGGATGTCAACGAACAAGCGGCGTCGAAACGGACGACCGCGCATGCTCAATGCGATCACCGAGGGATCAATGTATACGCGCCCACATGGCGGAAGGTCATTGACAAAATTTTCTGCGTCGTCATGGAATCTACAACTACCAGCGGAGATAAAGAAGATAACACCTCCGCCGCGCCGGCAGCAGCTACGAGTGCGCGCTCCTCCACTCATCTTCACGCGAGGGCTGCGCGAGAGCGCAGTGCTATGCTCTTCTTGCGGAAAAACATCCGCGGAACTTCGATCCCACAGTCCTACACGAGTTCGTTGCAATTGGTTGCGAGCCCCGCCAATCACAACATGCTGAAATCCCGTCAGCAATTCGAGCAGGGGTATGTCGTGGCTTTTCAACACCTGTTCTGCATCTCGGCACCGCAGCCGTGTTTTACTTTCGAGCACCCGTCCGACCGAGTCGATGGGATAGGACACAACGACCGGCACTGCCAAATTACCTTCAAGCCAGAGGTATTGACGTTTGGGATCGTTTTCTGATGTCTTTGCTTCGGCTTTAGATTTTAAGACGTTGCATGGACCACCTCTACAGGCAGAAATAGAACTGCGAATGCGAAAACGAACTTGCGCAACGACATTGATTGATCCGATTTGAAATGTTTTGGTTCATCTAGCATCAACTTTAGGAGCACTCAGTGGGTGCGAAGCTCTTTCACTATGATGACTCTTTTTTTCTAAATCTAGACCAGCAGGTCTAGAGATGTCGAAAAACTGCAACCAATCAAATTAAGCCGCAGTCTGATTACTTCTTCGAAACCTGCATGATCTCGTCTTTAGAAAAAGATAACTGCTGTCGTAGCCCATGATGACCACTTTTTGCTAGAGACAAACTTCGTTCGTCGGTGGCGAAAAACTGCACCCAATCAAATTAAGCCGCAGTCTGATTTCCGACAAGCCACGTTAGTGCTTAAGCAGTCTCATTTCTTGCATCGTACTAGGCGCGCTTAATATTGCAAGCCATGATGAGCCAAATTTGATCGCAATGCTTTGTCTTGATTCTCAAAGTGATGCAAACTCCAAATTCAATCCTTACTATTCTGAAATCATTGCGGTAGTTGTCTAGTCTCTGGTTTAGATTTACTGGCGCAAGTGGATCGAGGTGTGGCTGGCGAATTCCAGGCGCACGCACACTGTTATGATGACTACCTTATTCGCAATGCTTTGTCATGATTCTAGATGAAGCTGATGCAACTTTTTTTCAATCCTTACTATTCTGAAGCTTGGTTTTCACGCAATGGTATCACGATCCAACAGCAGATTTAGATCATTGGCGCCTCATCTGTAGCCGCGCCCTTGCATGATGATTGTCTTCTGATCAATAAGGTCTACTCCCCAATTACGAATCCTCATGAAACTTTCTCTCTCGAAAAAAAAACCAGGTTGAAGCTGAATGCGATGGTTTAGCGGCCTACTTCGATTGCGTTCTTTACGAGGCAACATGTGAGGGCAGTCGAAAAATCCGCATGAGTATTGATCCGGTAACCAAAACGGAAGACTTGATCTCGTGGTTCCCGATGTACTTTCCGTTTAAGCAACCCTTCCAGCTCTCGCCCCTGGATTCGGTGCAGGTAAACGTGTGGCGGAAGTCCGACAAGGCAAAGGTGTGGTATGAGTGGGCCTGTACGGACCCGATTGGTGCGGGCGGAGGCGTGCACAATGCAGGCGGACGATTTTACAGCATCTACAAATGACGTGCGCAGAGTAAAAATTCGCCTGTGCTGTGGCCTTCAAAAGGCAGAAGTTTAGAACTAGTTTGCTGGTACAATGCCCAGTCATGACAGTATTCTGAGTCGAGTAAAAAACAAAGTGAATTCCATCGCGCATGAGAGCGTAAAGGCGACATACTACAGTTTCGAAATAGCATGTTGAGTCTCAGTTTGGTGCTCGCGCTCGCCGGATGGTGCTGGCGCGTTCATACAACCTATGGTGTCCATTTGTGCTGTTGAAAGTGTGCCTTTAAATAGTTGGTTTCAGCGTTCTCAGATCAAAATTTAGATCGCGATACTCGTTCTATGAGCCGGAAAATCTTTAGCGATCACATGAGAGCGCAGATGCTGAGATCCATAAGTATCGAGAAGCGTCGGAGATCCATGGTGCAGAAGTAGCGTGAAAACGGTCTCTAGGATGAAGATCAGCAAAATGATGATGGATCATCATGGCCGCTAGCCACAAACAAGATCCCTAGTGAGACGATCCAAAATGACAAATTTAGATCCTTTGTCTGTGGAACTATGCACATGGCCGTAGTCACTGCGAAGGTAGCCGGTAGATTCTCGCTCTAGAAGAAATACGGATCCTTGTCCTTATTTCGAACGCTACTTCCATAACTGCTTTTACACCTAAATTTATCTGCACCTTTTTAAATCTTTCGCCCACAGGGACACTTACTCGAGACCGTAAGTTAGAGCTCAACAGTAGCACAAGATGGGAAAGCCGCGTGGGATCCGTACCGCCCGTAAGTTGGTGAACAGCCGCCGTGAAAACCGGTGGGCCGACAAGGACTACAAGAAGGCCAACTTCGGTATATGTCCTTTGCTAACATCGCATACCGCGTTTTTTTTTGCTGTCAAGCACTTCAGCAGAATGAGTGTGCTACTATATTTCCGCCGCGCAAGGATGAGAAATTTGAATTTTCTCCGAGCCGCTTCACTACTGGTGTAGCGACGATGGGGAATTTTTTCAAAATATCCTTTAAGTTTCAAACTGACAATTTTCGCGGACTAGCAAGTGAAATTGTAAACTGACCGGATCTTGCAAATGGCACATGTACAACTAGGATTTCTTAAGTTGGCATGGGAACGAGGTAATGAAGAGCGTTTCAAAAAAAAAATTATCTAAACCGCAATTTTAATCATCATCTTCCCAGGCTCCGTGTACAAGTGCAATCCGTTCGGTGGTTCCTCCCACGCTAAGGGCATTGTGGTTGAGAAGATCGGAATTGAGGCCAAGCAGCCGAACAGCGCCATCCGTAAGTGCTGCCGCGTGCAGCTGATCAAGAACGGAAAGAAGATCGCCGCCTTCGTCCCGAACGATGGTTGCTTGAACTTCATCGATGAGAACGACGAAGTCCTGATCGCCGGTTTCGGTCGCCGCGGCCACGCCGTCGGTGATATCCCCGGTGTCCGGTTCAAGGTATAGCTTTGAGTCAATCTCTGGATAGATTTTGGTTTTGTTTGCATGTGCACCGTAGTGCCCTTGTGCTGTCGGACTGCGAGTTGAGATCATGGTTTTGCTCTTTTAAATGTGAAGGTATTTTTGTCGTATGTGCTGTTGCACGATATTCAATCAAACCTAAATCAACAGGTCGTCAAGGTGTCCGGTTGCGGTCTCTTGGCCTTGTACAAGGAAAAGAAGGAGAAGCCGCGTAACTGAGCAGTTTGGTTTTACCAGCAGCAACGCTTGTTTCAGCAACAATCCTCAAGAACTCTGCTTGTGCTACTGAAAATGAACCCATAATGAACCACATTTTTTGTGTGTAGTCTCGAGAGCTAAAAAAGAAACGCGAGAGAGCCGTCAGCGCTGTGCTTCGAGCGCCCGGGTTGTCAATGGACGCCTGTCGATATCCAATTGCGTGTTCTACGAGTTCGCTTTTGCGAGATGTTGTTGTGCCAAGGCCAATCGGTTTTCTATTGGATGCCCAAGTGCTGCTATTAAGGCATTGCGCTGATGGCGGGCTCAGGTAACTCTGCCCTACATTGTTTCTTCGTCAGGACCCCAATGAACTTTTTCCCTAATGTAGAAGATCCACTTCTCTAAAGATGCGCAAAAATGTCTGAGAATAAAAGCGATTCTATAGCAAAGGAAGCGAGTGCCATAAGCGGCGTAGGTACGGTCAAGAAATCTTCGTCTAAGGAAAGTATTCTAGCGCGTGCACGGCGCTTGATCTTTGGCCAGAAGACGCAGCTCTCTGATCCAAATTTTTTCGCAAAGCACAGCTCCGGCTTGGGTGATCGGTTTTTTTCTGCTTCAGCTACTTTTCAACCCTGTTGCGTCATTGAAAATACCGCCGTTGCTGCTAGTGTGTTTTCAGGTGTAAAGGCGAGAGAGTAAGCTATCCCTCCGTGAAGCACTTTCCGGCACGTTTTCATAAGTTCGCGCTTCAGACACTTCTAAAGACTTTCCCCCTCTTTACCAATCTTCTCTATCTTCGGAATTCGAAGCCATGGCGTGGGGTCCTTTCGTGCGGATAGCTGCGCAATTTGTGATGGTCGCGGGCAGCGCGATGGGAAAAGCAGTTCGGGAAGCGTACAAGGAAGCGGCGAAGAATCCAAATGTGGCAGCAGCGGTGCGAAACAGGCGCATGAATGTCGATGAGGCCAAAAACATCCTGGAAGTTCCTAAACTTATGGAGAAGAGCAGTATCGTGGACAAGGCTGAGATTATGCGAAAGCTGAATGCCATTGATGCAAAAGGCGTCGGATCACCGTACTGTTCTGTTCTTGCAGCTGAATTTTATCGATTAGTCAAGAGGATTAGTGAAAGGTGCCGCTGTTCGTCCGATTCTTTCGCCTTCTCTCGTAGTGCACTCTTATTTGTTCTGTGTGACCGCGATTTCATTTTTATCAACAGGTATCTACAGTCGAAGATAAGCATTGCGGAGACGGTTTTGCTTGAGGAATTGCATGGCGCTGGTCCACCGAAGGCGGATTTGTAAGAATCTTTCGAACTTTTCGCCATGTCGAAACGAGTGTAGCTTTGGAGCGGAACAACGCTGCAGCGCAGCTTCGAATTCCAGTTTTGACAAAAAGATTCCACCGCAACTTCACTTCTGCTAAATGTCGGACCCGCCGGCTTCGCAGAGACCGAGGCTCGAACTCGGGCCAAAGGTGGTGGAAGATGATGAGGACTTTCCCAGTCGGCACACCAGTTCGTGCTCGGACCAGGTGATGCAGGATGTTGCCGTGTTTGGGGCCGCCGGCGCCGCTTCCAGCAGCAGTTCTTCGCTTCCCAGCACGACCTACGCTTCCAGTAAGATCGGACCGCCGGGGAACAGTCTGACGCTGAGCATGCGGGACCGGAGTAGTAGCAGCAACGGGCCGATGAAAAAGAACCCGGATGACCACGACAAGTTCGCGAGTCGGTGCCTGAGCC
The DNA here is from genome assembly GCA_905178155.1 of Amoebophrya sp. A120. Taxonomy (NCBI): domain Eukaryota; class Dinophyceae; order Syndiniales; family Amoebophryaceae; genus Amoebophrya; species Amoebophrya sp. A120. Next base: position 13,577,868 of record CAJINV010000001.1, read on the forward strand.
CGTCGTACAAGGCACGGCGGAGGGCGTCCGGGCGGGGGACGTTCAACACGCCGCGCGTTTCCATGTCGAGCAAGCCGGTACGGCGGCGGCCGTCGAACCAGAAGCCCGGGCCGCTGAACAACCTCTCCTCCAGTCCGCGGTGGCTCGGCAACTTGTACCCCAGCAACTACGACGTGGAGCCGGACACGCCAGCGGTCGAGCGGGCGTCGTCCGCCTCGAGCCTGTCTGGGCTGCTTAGCGGGGGGTTACCGAACCGGAAATCTCTGGCGGCGGGGAACAGTCGGATCAACGACTTTTTCAACGTGGACATGATTGGTACGGTCGAAAATAATAACCAGAGTGCTGCAAGCACTACCAGCGGTACTGGTGGGGGTCTTCTTCAAGGGGGGCAACTGCTACAAGGCTGCACAGATGCGGAGTCTTCAATGGTGATATCTACTTCCGACTCGCTCGGTGGCACTCCGCGGGGGCTGGAAGGGTTTTTGTCGAAGACTTCGCCGACGTTTGGGGTCACCGGGGCGCGGACGCTCTTTCCCAGTGCTGCCACACAAGGTGCTGGGGTCATGAATAGCAGCGGTCAAAATAGTAATTCAGCTCCGAGTTCTTCTTCATCCGATATGATGGGCAGCAGTAGCAGTCTCGGCACACCGCTCATGTCATCTGCTTCCACTACCATGCCGGCGCTGCAAAGTCACGACTTGGTGGAGGCACAATCGCTGTTGGAGACCCCTTCCCCCGTTGCGAATCCCGCAGCCCGCGCTTCCGCGGTGCCTCCGCCGGCGATGGGGACCATTCTGGAGGAAGAAGAATTTGACGAGAATGACGAGAATCGACAGCGCAATTCTTGTGGAAAGAGCAAACTTGTGATGCCGCAGCCGGAGCACGCGCCGTCCTACAGCGGAGTGGATCTCGACAGCGGAGTAGATGACCAAATGGAAGTGTATTTTGAAAACGGTAGCAACCCGTCATCTGGAGCGTCACTGTCACAAAAGCCCGATCTGCACAAACAAATTCCCGCCTGGAACAAGCTCCACGAACGCGTTCTGCTGCGAATGATCTCGCCGCCGCTTCAACATGTTGCAGGGGTGCCACCTAGTTCTGGAGGTCCAGGCATCGAGCGTGGGTCGTTTGCGCCGCAAGACGGGAAGATGAATGCCGCAAGTACAGCAACAACAAATGAGGTGTTCACTTTGGAAGCCGGCGTGGGCTATTCACTGTGGGAGGGTAACGAAACCGGCGGTGGTGCATCTTCCTCTTCTTCGCAGCCGCCACGACCCCGGGAAGGAATGTTTCAGACCATGCCGGGTCTTACAACTCCCCGCGAAAACAGCCAGGACAACAGTGGAATGCCGATTTCCAGCAGCAGCAGCGGTTCAGCTGCTTCAAGGGGGCTAATGGGACCACCGCCGATGACAGGCGGCAGCACTACAATGGTACCGGCGGCCAACAACATCTTCAATAACCCCGTCCTAGAACAAAGAACGGTGACCCAAAGTGGTGCTGCTCCAGCAGCCGGCGCTGGTTTTGGGGTACTAAATCCACCAACGCAACAGCACCCAAAGATCCCGCCACTTGCCTTGAATCTTCCCCGGGCAATCTCGACCTCGAGCAACCAAGATAAAGACACGCGGGCGACCACGCCCGCGTTTGAGATGAACAACGGGAATTCGTCGACTTCGGAAATAAACAAGAAGTCCAAAAGCGAGCCGAAATCGGGGCTGCGTCGGAGAGGAGAGATTGTCTTGGCGATGAATGGTCTGTCCGGCACTGGTGGAAGCAGCAGCAGTAGTGGTAGTAACATCTTCACTCAGCAACAAAATGCCCCGGGGGGGACGGCGGGGCCACAGGGCACAGCTTCGAGCAGCAGTAGTTTATTCGCAGCACAACCGCATGCAATCAACCAGCAGCATGCGGCTGCTTCCTCCAGCAGCAATAGCTCCGCGATCCCTCACGTCCCGCCGCAACACGAACAGCAACAGAACAGTAGCGCCATGTTCAACAATGCCAGCCGCGCCCCGTCCTCGACACATCCCCCTCTTGGCGTGCTCTCGCGGTCGACCTTGCTCGGGCTGAACCGTCTGGCGAAGACGAACTCCATTGCGATTTCGTCCGAAGCCGCGTCGTCGGAGGTGAGTAGCATGCGGGAGTACGACTTTGCGCCGGGGGTGCGGAAGCGGAAAAAGTCGGACTCGGTCGTCGCAAACTTTCCAACGGACGAAGAGAACCTGGACGACGACTCGGACTTGTCCTTCGTGCCGCCGCCCGCAAAACGGCCGCGGGCGGCGACCATGACCGAATTGGATTCCGAGCGGCTGCAGCAGCTGCGCGAGAGTCCCGAAGATGCCGGCTTCGCCGGGGCGATCTTGGAAGAATTCCGAAGTTCGTGATAGAATTCGAAATCTGGCAGTTGGTTGGTTGTAGGTAGTGGTTTTTGCGGGGATTGATATCTTCGAGAGACCGTAGTGATCAATCCCTTTGTACTGGAGCTCGTTTTATTCACGCGTCCTGGCAGCTGATGTGCCCCTAGCAGTCCTGCTACCCTGTGTTTTGCTAAATGAGGATGATGACGACATTTCTGATATTGTCAGATACACAGCGACATAGTTTTTCGAGGTCTACTTCTCATTTCACCTCAAGGTGCTACAGGTGACTTCGTGTGATGTATGCAGCAAAAATGCTGGACGAAGCTGGACACAAGGCGACATGCGCTGGATCTAGAAGGATGTTTGAAATGTTCGTCTTCGATTGCAATGGATCGTAAAAATTGCGAATGCGTTTGGCGTGAACATAATCAGCAAGCTTTCGGTCCTCGTGCGCTTTCAATGTCTGTGCAAGTAAATCCGAAATCGGAAATTTGATGTCGTGCGCTGAAAGAAATTCATGTCGGATCGTGCATCCCGTGCGTCGTGTCTTCGTCGTCGTCATTTCGTTTTAGAAATAGAAGAGTTAGGTCCTGATCTCTTGTCGTTTTCTCTAATCGTCTAACAGGGTCGAGCTTCGGCTCCCACCCCTCCACGCCAGTGGACAGGTGGAACCTCTTTTCTTTTCCCCCCTAGCTGGTTTTAAAAGTACTTGCCAGTAGCTCCACACTGTTTAAACGGCATCAAGAAAACTTACCTTCATTGTATGTCTACGATGCACGACACTGCAACGCCCCTATTTTCGTAGTGACTATTGCAGCTCTTTGTTGATTGCCGCTCGCGAAAAAGGATTTATCTCTCTTCCTCGTCCCGCACAACGAAGAACCCGTTCAGAAAAAAGAAAAAGGCATCATGGTCGAACAAAATTTCGCAAAGCCGGCGGTGCAGGTACCACAAGGGGCGGAACAGCCGCCGCCAGCCGCAGATGTCCAGAGCGATCCCTCGTGGGATGGGGACCGGCCGCTGTACCAGATGGGGGAGAACCTCCCGCACCTGCCGAGTTTCATGCCCAAAATATTGATGGACGAGGTCCGCGTGCACACGAATCGCTCCGTCGTCACGGTGAGCCAAGCGGCCAGCGAGGCGGGCGAGTCGTTTTCCGCTTACAACGCGATTGCGGATAAGGTGGTGCTCCTCCGGGCCACGCTCGCCTACTCCTCCAGCCTCTGCTGGGCCAACCGCGGGTTTTGCATCCCGGCCATTTTTGTGTACTTCATCATCGTCGCGCGCTGCGCGTCGGCGATCGAGAACGAGGGCCAGGGTGAGTCCTGGGACGCGCTGCTGGAAACCTGCTCTGAGTGGGGGCAGCGCGGCGGCGACTACGCGCCGGCCATGCTGTCGACCATCCTGCCCATCTTCCTCGTGGTGTTCTACGTCAACGCTGCGATCAAAAGGTATTCGTGTGGTCCATGTTGCTTGTAGCAGATGAGAATGATTTTCAACCTTCGCTCCTAGGAGTACTTACTTCTTATCCTTGCGGCAAAAAGTAGTAGATCTGAAGAAAAATCTATCAACCGCAGGTACTACAAGATGTACGACGCGTGCCGGGAGATGGCGGACATCACAGACCAGGCGGTGGGCATCTGCATGATTGACTTCCGGAAGCACCCGGAATGCCTGAAAGAACAGGTTCGATGCATGCACGTCGCGCGGATGCTGGTCTTGCTCCACACGGCGAAGGAAACCTATCCGCCGATCGAATTTTTTGTGCCCCTCGCCTCCTGTTTCGGCGACAAAAGCCACGGGCTGCTGACCGCCGCGGAGGTGAAGAAGGTCCGGGCGGAGGGGTACAGCGAGCACCTGTGCCAGTACTTCACGATCAAGGCGCTGAACGTGATTTTCGCCGGCACCGCGAAGGGCATCATCAGCGAGCCCGGCGCCGCGATGCGGTTGAACCACCTGAATCAGATGATGGAGGCGAGCCAGAAAATTAAGCGACTGACTTCCATGCAGTACCCGCCGACCTACACCTATTTAGTCTCCTCCACCGTTGGGATTTCCTGTATGCTGGAAATCGCTTTCGCCTCCACGCGCGTTGGGCTCCAGTGGCGGCAAATGATGTTCTGGGAGTCGTTGGTGATAACGCTAATTCTGTTAGTAGCGCAGCAAGTGTGTCTTTTTGGAATTTTAGGTGTCGCGGGGGAAATGGTGGACCCGTTTGGGTCCGACATCCGTGATTTCCCGATCCTGCACATGTGCATCGAGCCGCTGCAGCACACGATGCAACTGCTGTGGCGGTACTTCCCTATGCGGGATGATCCGGAGGCGAACGAGGGGTTCATCAGCGAACTTGGGGAGGCGGAGCGGAAACGGCAGCGCGTGCTGAAGAAGCAGGATTTGCAGTACCGCCACAACGCGGACAATATCGGCGAGTTTCACGAATCCACGCTGATGTCGCGGGAGATGCTCTTGTCCGTCACGCCGGCGAAGCTGGGAGAGTATTACAGCCGCGAGGCGGAAACGGTGCTGAACGCGCTCAAGGACCGAATCAAAGAGCACCAAGAGGAAGCGGAGGAGGAGCAGCGAACCTTCCGAAGCAGACAAAAAAACAGAAGCAAGTAGGCAGCGAGTTGCTGTTGTTCAGGCGAAGGGGATAGACTGGTTAACGCATGACCGGGGCGGTGCTGGATTATGGAAATTTATGGCTTTTTCGATTTTCAAAAAGAAAAATTTGCATACGAGTTTTCCTTTTTTGTTGTACAGGTGTTTCTATCTATGAGTTGTATTTCGAACTTGCTTTCGACACTTCTACATTAGTTGGCTGCCTCTTGTTGACGGTGTGCGTATAACTCCATGATCTTCTACGTGTGTGTAACAAACTCCATCTCTAGCGGCCTGATAAGAACCCAAAACTGTGTTTCCACTCTCTACTGCTCGAGCCAGTTAGAGCCGTTCCTGCAGCTCCTACTCGGTAGAAGTGAGGTGCCTCACTGCCGCGTCGCTATTCGAACAAGTATCTTTCTTTTACCAGGGGCACAAGGAGTCCCCTAAGTGATCATCGGTCCTGAACTTCCATCATCTGGTAAAAAAAAGCTTTCGGTTGCTGATGATGCACAGCGGTGGACGTGGAACGCGCGTACAACAAAGCTCGGTTTTCGTACACTTTGATGAATTGGACTGCACCATGAATTCGTCCGAAACGCCTTTACTTTCGTACGGACTCGTTGCAAGAAAGATGAAGCTTCGTGTGTCGTCCTCCATACAGTTTTTTCTAGCCGCACTTCGAAACTGTCACACCGACGACTATCTCTATCAGGACCCAATCGACACTCAAATACATCCCGTACATTTAGTACAATTTTTCTACGCAGCCTTTGTACGACTACACTAAATTTTGAAATTGAGGACGACGCGCCAGCACAGGCAGTCGTTTTCAGATTTGAGTATTTAGTCTACCGCAAGAACTTCTTACTTTCGAAGGTAGAGGTACTGGTTTTTCGTGATCGTGTTTCCTTGTCTTCTTCGATGAAAACCTTTATCTCGTTCATGCAGAATTTAGAATCCATCCCCGCTGATAGTGATCCAAGTAGCGGGCAAACTTGTATGAGTCGCCATGGTTGAACAAACTCAGCGTCGTTCTTCCTTTCGCGGTCGTAACAGAAACGGGACTGTTGTTCAACCGCCAATGGACGTCGCAGGAGCGCAGCAGCAGCAAGTGGACACCTTGTCCGACCCGTCGTACGATGGGGAGCGACCGGTGTACCAGATGGGGACCAACCTCCCCTACCTGCCGAATTTCATGCCGAAGATTTTGATGGACGAGGTCCGCGTGCACACGAATCGCTCCGTTGTCACAGTATCCGAAGGGTCTTCCTCCACCGAGGGGTCCCCCGGCGCAAGCAAGTTCAATATCAACCTGTGGGACGCCATCAAGGACAAATTCAACCTCGCCCGCGCAACCCTGGTCTACAGTTCCAACCTGTCCTGGGCGAACCGGGGTTTCTGTATCCCGGCTCTGATGGTCTACTTCATCATTGTGGCCCGATGCGCCTCGGCGATTGACCATGAGGGCGAGAGCGAGACCTGGGACGCCCTGTTGGACACCTGCTCCGAGTGGGGCAGCCGCGGAAACGACTACGCACCCAGTATGCTGGCGACCATCTTGCCCATCTTCCTGGTGGTGTTCTACGTGAATGCAGCGATCAAAAGGTAACGTTTTTTTGCGCGTACTTGTAGTGTTTTTACAACAACAGCTACAGCCTGTGTAGATAGAATTCCTTTCCTTTTCGGAGCGAGAATGAGTTCTAGCTTTTTTCGCGAACATAGAAACATAAAGATATGAGAAGTGAACAAACCGAACAAAATTTCCCAAACCTGCTACTTCATGAATCCACAGGTACTACAAGATGTATGACGCGTGCCGGGAGATGGCGGACATCACGGACCAGGCGGTGGGCATCTGCATGATTGACTTTCGCAAGCACCCGGAATGCCTGAAGGAGCAGGTGCGGTGCATGCACATCGCGCGGATGCTGGTCCTCCTCCACACGGCGCGCGACACCTATCCGGTGGATGAGTTTTTCGTGCCGCTGTGCTCCTGCTTCGGCGACAAGGCGGGGGGCCTGCTGACCGCCGCCGAGGTGAAAAAGATTCGGGCCGAGGGGTACAGCGAGCACTTGTGCCAGGCGTACACGATCAAGGCGCTAAACGTGGTGTTCGCCGCGACCAAGAAGGGCATCATCTCGGAACCGGGCGCGGCGATGCGCATGAACCACCTAAACCAGATGATGGAAGCCAGTCAGGTGATCGGGCGGCTGACCTCGATGCAGTACCCGCCGACCTACACGTACTTGGTGTCCTCCACGGTCGGGATTTCCTGTATGCTGGAAATCGCCTTCGCGTCCACAAGGGTGGGGTTGCTGTGGGGGCAGATGATGTTCTGGGAGTCGCTGGTGATCACGCTAATTTTGTTAGTAGCGCAGCAGGTCTGCCTCTTCGGTATCCTTGGCGTCGCGGGGGAAATGGTGGATCCTTTCGGGACCGACATCCGCGACTTCCCGATCCTGCACATGTGCATCGAGCCCCTGCAGCACACGATGCAGCTGCTGTGGCGGTACTTTCCCATGCGGGACGACGAGCAGGCAAACGAGGGCTTTATCTCCGAACTGGGTGAGGAGGAGCGGAAGCGGCAGAGGATCTTGAAGAAGGAGGACCTGCAATTCCGGCACAAGGGGAGTGACGTAGGGGAGTTTCACGAATCCTGCCTGGTGTCCCGGGAGTTGCTGCTGACGGCGTCCCCGGCAAAGCTGGGGGAGCACTACAGCAAGGAAGCAGAGCGAACCTTGCTGGGTTTAAAGAGCCAAATCAAGGAACATATGGAGGAGGAGGAGGCGGACAGGAGGAAAAGGGGGTCGAGCCGCTGAATAAATGGCTTCGCAATTTGTTCGGGGCTTTCGCATCAGCTAAAAGCTGGTACTGTTCATCGTCTCTTGATCATCCCCTTTATTCCGTCTCTCTATCCCCAGTTTTTAGTAATAAGTATACGAATAACAACGTAGAAGAAGAAGCCCACGACCTGCATCAGCGAATGTGGGGTTCTTTCATAAATTAGCCGCAGGCTTTTTTCAGTAGTTGACGCAGGTGCGATTCTCCCTCACTCTGCATCCTCGATCGTCCCCGATAAGCTGTACCCAAAATGTTAGACCCGAGAAATATTGTAACTAGTACCCCCGGCCGCGATGAGCACGATATGGACTCCGAAAAAAGTCGCAAGTTTTTTTCTCATCCAAAAACTCATGTCGCAAGACAGCTGTGGTTGAAAGTCGTCGGCTGACGTGCTGTCTGGTGCTGCGCCCTGAAAAAGACTGTTGTTCGGTTTTGTTCTTTGCTTTTACAGAGAGAAGCCGCCTATGTTGCTTGCTCAGAGTTCTTGCACAAGAGAGCATTATTTTGCAAAGCTCTAAACGCCTGGCTGTACACCCCGCGTGAGCTCCTAAAGAGGAAGATGGGTAGAAGTTTCCGTTGCGCAGAAGTTGCCGTCTAAAACATACCTCCGTTGCTCATGCGACAAAAAACGGCTGCGGCGTCGGTTCGGATGGGATAGTTGTGGTTGGACGTCCGCACGGTGGGTAGGTCATGCATTCTTTCACGAAGCTCGGACCGCGATGATTTCTGAATCCTCGATGATTCCTGGGTCGAAACAACTTTCCTCCCCATCGGCACTGCTACACGACAGCAGCACCTCCAGCAGGAAAAATAAGAACCATCACCGAAATAGTTTTACGAGTCCGCGGCCCGCAAAATACAAGTACTTCATCAAACGACGACGGAACGAAATCATGTACAGCGTATCCTCGAAGCGGCTCCGGGGCGGCAAGGGGACCTGCCGCATGACCAACTGCCTGCTCCAATACAGCGAATCCGTTCCCAACCACGGGTCGGTCGCGGGGACGTTTCGGCGCGTGAAGCGGTACGCCGTGCGGAACCGGATCTATTGGAAGGCGGAGTCCCCCCTCGCACCGCTGCGCTGGCGGGAGAAGCCGAAGTGGGCGAAGGTGCGGATGTTGGAGGAACTATGAATGGCAAAAGTATTGTGCTAGTATGAATTGCATTACAAATTTGCTCAGCATTACAAATTAAATTTGTAATGCGGATTTCCCTTAGGAACCAGATTTGTAAATGCATAAATGCACTTAGTACGAGTACGATACTTTTGCACAGGATAGGAATCCGTGTACTACAAGAAGTGGTCCTTTCTCAAATACTGCACCGAGGTGGTGAAGCACGGAATCGAGTATCCTGAGCAAAAACGTCCCCACCCCAGAGTTGTCATGCAGATTTGCAATGACAGGAACATTTGTAATGCGCACGTACATGAGAGGCGTTTCCAGTCGTGTTTTGGCATTTGTAATGCTGTAAACAGGATGAGGAGATGGGTTTGTGATGCGACTGTCCTTGCTAACCTGCACTACACTACAAAGACGAACTTGTCATGCATGGCTGTCAAAACTCCTGGATTTCTGTTGCAGAGTTCGCAACTTGACTATGGGGAGGGGGGATGTTTCCTTACGATATCGAGAACGAGTTACCGATCATCGACATGCAGAACCGAAAGACCGACACCGCCTCCGCGAACGTGCACTTATCCGGAATGGCCTGCGATCTGAACAACGTGTCCGAGGCCTTATCCGATTCGAGGCGCCACCAAATCTCCAACCTCGCGCTGCCCTTCCGCTTCCGCCCCTTCGCGGGGCAGGTGCCGGCGGAGCTCAGCGTGTCCGAGTACCTGGAAAGCGGAACGCTCCCCACGAGCGACAGTTTCGAGACCGCGCGGGTCTACCAGCTGAGCAAGACGCACGACAACCTGCCAAAACACTCGCGGCTGTGCACCTGGGAGGCGGTGTTCACGAAAACGCAGTTGCTGAAGTACACGGAAGAGGGAGTTTTCGTGAAGGACAAGTTTCGCAACGTGGTGACCAGAATCGGACTGCAGCTCCCTCAGGGAGGTAGCTACAACTCGGACAGCACGGGAGTAGACGAGTCGCTGTCCCTCGCGGCAGATGATAGAAGCAGTTGTGTGCTGCTCCCTCCCGGAAGCATTGTGCTGCGTACCGAAACACTACCGGAAGAAGAAAGCGTCGCTGTAGAAGAAGGTATAGGTGGTTTGCATTTCATAGTTCCGCGCTGTTATCAATGTAAGGATATTATTGATTTCTATCAATCCGGGTGTGCATGCGTATGATTATGTATATTAATGTGTTATTAGAACTCGTCCGTAGTTGAGGACTATTAGAACTCCGTAGTTGAGTAAACCTACCTACCCACCCTGTCTCGCCAAAGTTGCTCTCCACTGATCCCGTTCACCGAGAGAAAGAAAATCAGTCGATCTACTTCTCGATCCACTTTAAATGCTCCTTTTTCCTGAAGGGAGATTCTTTCGCACCTTCCTGCGCTCTGCGTAGCACCACGCAACCTTCATAAATCCTTTCGAAAACTAGCCATTTTTCGTCTGGACGACGGGTCTGCAATAGTAAAACGGTGACTCGTGTTGCTGCTCTGGCGTGACACTGTGCTGGCTGCAGTGTCAAATAGTCCCGCACAACGATCAGAATAGACAACGAATGTAAAACGCTGCTCTTTATTGTTCAAACGTACAGCGAAAAAGACAAAACATGGGCAGCGTTCATAAATCCTTCCGCGCTTTTCTTTCCGTGCGCGGGAGGACGACGCGTTTGCTAGAAAAAAACGGTGCCTCGTGTTGCTGGCTCGGCTTTATCTTTACATGTCGAGAAAACAGTGTCAAAAGGCCCGGACAGTCTTTATTTCCTTCCTATCGCTAGGCTTTTTGCCGCCTTGAAAAAAGTTTTTTTCCACTAAGAAAAAGGTTCAATGGACCATTGCACCTTCCGCAAGTATTATCTCGATCAATAAACAATTCTAGCAGGTCTTTCTTCCCCCGCCTTCGCGTCTTCTTCGCAGGGGGCGGAGGCGCAAGCGAGGGTGCAGGAATCTCGCTCGATTTCGGCGAAGAAGCACGTGACCTTCCTGCTCACGGAAGACTACCATCGAATGCTGGACGAAGAATTTGACAGTGACGCCGATGGGTACGACGTGCCCTTTCTCGCCGCGTTGCCAGCGGATGTCGGGTACAGCGAGGCGACGCTCGTAGACCGGTGGGAGCGATACTGGAACAACGACCAAGGAGCTGATGACCCGGTAGATGAACGGCAACAGCGGAGCGAGAGTCATCTGGTCGCACAAGAAGCTGCACATCTCCAGCTTTCCGCCGCCGCAGACTCGCTGCAGAGTGAAGACGCGGCTGATACTACTACTAGCGGGTACAATCGTCAAGACAATAATGAAGCTTCTGCTCTTACTTCCAGTAGAACTGCGGAACAGCAAAAAGAAGGGACGGAACTACAACTACGCAGGGAGTCGATAATAAAGCCGACCAAAAGCAAGGACTTCGCGATGTTTGATGGCGTCGAGACCACCCGCGCGGTCGGGCTCGAGGCAAGGCGCTTGCGTGTCGCCGCGATTTTGCAGGAAAAAAAGCGGCAGTACAAGAGTCTGATGGACAAGGACGAAGCGTCTTGTCTAGAAGTACCTGGCGGCTCGGAAGAAGATACTATCTCATCGCTTGGTGGAAGGGAAGCGAGTGCTTTGGATGATTCAGACTCGGATTCGAAACCGAGCATCGGTGCATTGGCCTTCCAACCGAGCACCGAGTTCGGACCGAGGGAACAGGTGTCGACCGAGGAGTCTGATGCAGCGGATTCAGCCTTCAACAGGAAAGAAGTTTCCGACAAGCGCCAAAGTGCGACAGGGAGCTGATTTCCATGTAGACGCTGTGAAATTACCACATCGCTTCTCGCATCTTTACCTATGAAAAGATGAAAGAATCATTGAAACCTTCTCGCGACAAAAGCAAAGCGCTGCGTATTTGCGCTTTTCTCGAAACTGCGGCATTTTAAAAACCTCTCTGTTTTTGCTCGGCTAAGTCACAATCACGCAGTTCTTGTTCATCCCTTACGTGCTTTTTCACTTCACCGATCCGGCAAGCCCGTCATGCCAGTCTCGCGTCTGTGCGCCGTGCTGATTTCGGTCTGTTGGCCTTTACTCTTCCACGTGACTTTCGGTTCTCTTAGTATGTCCCTCCATGATCGTCCTTCGAAGGGTACCCAAAGTCGTTGTATTCCGTTGCTCGTACTATTACTAACACCCCTTCGGTGCTGTCAACTCTACTTTCACAACTCGGATCATCATAGTACCTACCCTCGGTGGTGTTTATCACTTGCTCACTATTCGGTGTTCTACCTTCGGTGGTGTACTACGTATGTTGAGTTTCGGTTCGTCCACTATCGTGCTGCCAGCATTTCTCGTACACAAGCTCCTTGCGAAGCGCATGCCGTTACCGTCCGAAATATGTGTCGTATACAGCTTTACCGGTATCTATGCCGACGGGATTACTTGTGCTGAACAGTTTTCTGTCCGTTCACTTGTTCCAGGTTTTCGAAGTCGGCATTATTTATCCCCAACATAAAAATCTCTCTTATTTCATCCCAAAATCACTTATCACAACTGTAGTGCTTATCATCCAAGAATCTTCATCACTGAGCCTCCATTTCATCTAAAGCAAAAAAAAAACCGTTTCGTATTCACACCTTGTAAGTAGTGCCGCGACTAATTCATCGTTACCGCCGTGCCCCTCTCACCTACGTTTCTCCGCAGAAGTAGGACTTGACTTACACGACTAAGGCAAAGCAACACAACGTACTCGACCACCCATGTTTGGTGCGAAGACGCCGATGGCGCTGAAGGGCTTGCAGCAGGAAGCGGAAGACATGTTCTCGGATGAGGGCGGAAACAAGTCGCCGCGCGGGGCGGCCCCGCGCAATGAAGGGAGCGGCAAGGACGGGAGCGCCAGCGACAACGAAAGGCGGTCGAGGAGGTCCAAACGGTCCAAGCGCCCCCCCTCCAGCTCGGGCAGTGACTCCGATGGCGGCGCCCGGAGGGGGGAAGCCGAGCAGGACTGCATGGACCAGACTCTCTGCACCCTGGCCGGCTGCAAGATCACGGGTTTCTGGACGGGGGTCATTGTGGGTTCGGTGATGCTGGTGACCATCGTTATCGTAATTATCGTCTGCACGCGCGGATCCGAAAAGGAGGAGGAGGACGACGAATCGGAGGGCAGCGGCTTCCTGCAAAATGTCGGACTTCTCGGAAGACGAGGCGCAGCCGCCCTGGGGACGACGGGCGACAGCGCGAAGCCGTTTTCGCACCCTAGGCTCCGGGGGTCGAAGGCCGCGCGCTCGGCCGCCTTCGCGGGTTCGGAATTTGTGGAGGTGTGGAGCAGTCCCAAAGACGTGATTAAGTTGTAAAGGACCCATTTTTCGACGCTCGAGTTGATGCAGTTTTTCGGATAGGAGCACGCAGTTTTATTGTCCAACGTAGATTGTGAATGTTGATTGTCTTTGAAGATTTTTAATTTTAGTGTTACGTATTTTTTCAGGCATGGCATTTTTCTTCATTTTTTCCCCAACTCTTCTCATTTGTAATTAACGATAACGACCCCGCCTCTCTTGGCACTAGCTGTAACTTTTTACTCTTTAACTTTTTGATGTTTGTCGCATAATTTTGCTCTCCCCCACTGGCATTTTGAAGAATTAACGAGAAAGAGCTAAGTACACTATACCTTTCAGTTCGTTGTTGTCAGCACTGATGAAGAAGTCTTTTTTTACAGTATGGACCTGCCAGACTTTCCAGCCCGCGAGTGTTGCGCCGTCCGTCAAAGATCATGGCCATACAGCGCATAGGAGGCGACACATATGAGTAACGGCCAAGGCAGCGAGTGCTTGATTTTTTTTGCGCTGGTAACACGACGCACCATTCTCGGGAGGCAGGGAAAAGAATCAATTGTTTTACGTACACGATCACGAACAAAGCATGTGGACATGAAAAAGTATATAGTTTCGCGCACCCGGTCGTTCCCTTCGCCGATTTTTCGCTCGCTTACCCGATTTCTTTGGTAGGTTCGACGTATACTCGAAAACAATTTTCGGTCACAGAGAAGTCATTTCAGATTTCCTTTCATCGTGATTTCTTCAGTTTTGAAGAATATAGATTGCTTTCGGTACTGCCACCTTCGTCATTGCGAACAGTCATTGCGAATCTGTTCGTCTCAGCTTCGAGTTCGGTTCTTGTTTCGCTTTCAACTTTAAACAAAACGTCGGTGCCATGCGGTTGCTTTGTCATGTTCGGTTCCGCTGTTTCGTAATGTACACGGTTAGTAGTTCTGATATAAGTGTCCGGATATTGTCGAACTTTCCGAATCCCGACAATCATGCTGACCCAATTAACCTGCCAGAAGTACTAAAATTCCCCGGTTTGAAAATTAATGGAGAAAAAAAGACTGTTGCTGTTCCCAATCCCATCAATTATGTCTATATTCCCCCTTTATTTTTGAAGAGCCTCCTGCTCCACCTAAAGAAGTTTTTCTTTCTTTTTTCGTATGCCGCAGCGGCAGCCCCACGGATTCACTACTTGAAATGGCACGACGTAATAAGCTTCTCCCTTCGTTCGGAAAATAAAAGCTGCACTCGATAAATCACGCCATCGGCCTACGCGCAAGGAAGGAATGGAGGAAATTTCGGAAGATTCGGAAAGCGCTGCACTGCTGGCCGAGGAGAGCAAAAATGACCCGGGCGAGGATGTTGAACGCGCGACCACCGCAACAAAGATGCCGCCGAAAAATCTTAGAAGTGAGGGTAGCGGCTTGAGATCCTCGTCTTCTTCGAGCGACGGCAGCGGTGGAAGCAGACGGAAAGCAAAGGAGTCTACGTTTTTGAGCGGGCGACAGCGCACTTCCTTATCAAAGCAGTCGCTGTCGAAGCAGTCGTTTAAGGACGAGAGGAGCCCCCGCCGTTCGATGTCAAGACAGAATGCGTCGGTGTCGAAACAGAGCAGGCAATCCATGTCGAGAATGGACAAAAAGCCGCCGCAGCATCATTCCTCGTCGTCGGATAGTGATCCGGAGCACCACGATTGTATGGAGGTTCCCTTTTGCGACTGTGGTTGTGTTATCCTGACAAGGTTCTGGTGTGCGGTGGTCGTTGCCGTTTCTTTATTCGTCGGCCTGGGCACAATCATAGTCATCCTCTTGATCGTCAAGAACAACAAGGATCAGGACCAAACGGTTGAATTGAAAGAGGCAGAAGAAGACCGTCGTCAAGCGGGCCAGGTCGCCATTGAGTCCGCGTTTTTGGAGATGGATTTCTACCCCACCTCGGGACGAGAGAGGAGGCGCCCGCGGCCCGCAGACTATGAGAACATACAGCCTGAAAAGACACCGAGGTTGCGAGGAACCCGAAAAGCGCAAATGCGCGCTTCGCGTGCCGCCGCGCTTGCAGCGTCGGAATCGAGGACTGTGGATTTGCTTAGCGAGATGAAGAGGGGACACTAGCTGTGAGCCTTTAATTTTTTTGTACTCCGCCAAGAGCTACGTACTTACCATCTATCAAAGAAGTTTTGTCATTTTTTACTTGGAAGGTTTCATTTCATGTCGCGTATTCTTTCCTTGTGATCGCGACCCTGCTCATTTTCACTGTTTTTGACGTTGTTATTGACGTTGGTTGTCATTTTTACAGATAAAGATTCACATCGATCCTGCTAGATTCTTCCGCTCGTATTTCATA
The DNA here is from genome assembly GCA_905178155.1 of Amoebophrya sp. A120. Lineage (NCBI taxonomy): Eukaryota > Dinophyceae > Syndiniales > Amoebophryaceae > Amoebophrya > Amoebophrya sp. A120. Next base: position 13,593,421 of record CAJINV010000001.1, read on the forward strand.
AGTGTATAACACTGACTACACACGGACACGCAGAGCTCCAGTGAAGCAAAGATATTTATTTGAATGTTTGTCTTCGTCAAAATCAATCTCCCTCTCTTATACTCGCCGTGCCCCATGGGAAGGAGGAGCTGCATATTTCTTCTTAGAGTGCGAGTGCTCTCGTATGGTGTTTACCACCTACGGGACAGACGACCAACGCACTGACTTCTCTCTGGGCGCGCACAAATTTTCGTTTCGTACTGACGCCGTTAGACAGGAAGGTCGGTATTTGTCTTGTGCAGCCCCGTTGAATATAGCCAGGTCGGTTCGCTTTGTGCATCATTATCACCTCATTCAGCCTCGGTTTGTCGAGTTTTTCTCGGTGTACGTCGTCTTTTCTGTGCTGGAGCCACTTCGAAGGTCTTTCGGTTTGAGCAAATTCGCGCATGAGCAGTCGCAGTGACGCCGACCCAGCGGCTTCGGTGCAGCCACGGTGCTTGCATTGTCTTCGTATTTGTGACGTCCTCTCCTGGTGGTAGCTAATTTACCAAATGCTACTTAGGACGTGTAGCTGCGGCTCGGTTCTATGCGACTACTCATGTCTGTGCGTTTTCTTAAAATCGACTCACCGGTTCTCCTCCAGGCGTCTTTCTCCTGTTATTAATTTTTTTTACAAGTCGTACACAATATCACGTCCCCAAGTATTCTTTCATCTGAAGCTCGCTTGTCGAAGATTCGCTTTTATTTTTATGCCGTTTCTTGAATTTTGCTTTCAAAAACAAAGCCGATTGGACTTCTGACCGATGTGCTTTATTTGACTTTGGCTTCCCTTCCGTAGTTCTAGTTCACCTTTCCTTCAAGACTAAAAATGTTTTCGCGTCGATCGCAAGTGCGAGGGTCTAGCAGCAGAGCCTTGCCTTGTTTTTGACCAGCAGTAGTTGTTCCGTTTTGATTACAACATTGAAGACCACTACTCTACTCACGAATTCGCTGAACGGCTCTTTACCCCATCAACATGGGCAACACCAACTCGAATTCCACCGGCCTCGTTTTCCCGGAGTCCACCTCGGTGGGGAGACAGGCGGGAGAAGCGGAACTGGATGAAGATGACGCATCGACGTCAGGTTCCTCCGAGGAGCAGACGGCATCGAACGAAGAGGAAAATTTTGGTGTGGAAAGACCGCTGGTGCAGTTGCGGCGGTCCCGAAATACACGGCAAAAGGAAGTACAACAGCCTAGGAGTCCTCGTCCGGAGGGGGAGGGAACCTACTACGACAGCGGCGATGATCAAGCCGGCAGTCAACTGTTCGCTGGGGCAAGCACCAACCAAAGCGGTGCGGGCATGGCGACGGCAGCGACGAAGCGGTACCACAGCGGACGACAACAGCACCGTTCGAAGGGAAAGGGTAAAGGGAAGGAGCACAGCTACAAGTCGGCCCTCAGCGGCGGATCTTCGCCTGTTCCTATCAAGAGTGAAGAACGCAGTTGTACTTTTAGTATCTCTGTATAATATTCTTGCGTCGCTGCTGCTAGAAAGCTTCATGGGCCGGCGCTGCTCTGCAAAAATATGTATCTATGTGGTCCAATACTTGATGTTGACCAAAAGTAAAAGAGCAGGGTGTTTCTGGCAAGGGCCCGGCACTGCCACATCAGATGAATAAAATTGTAGATACAAAAGAAGGGCTGGAGTTTTACTCCTGATAGGGACCTTCTCAGGAGACTTCGGCGAAGAAGAAGTTGACTCCTCGCCCAGGGACAAGATCCAGAAAAGGGAGGGTGAAGAAAAGCAGCCAACTGTTGCTGGCGGGGCCTCGCAGGTCTCCACGATGTCCCCCGCCTCTCGCAGTACCGCCTCCCGGGCAACCGCGATGCCGAGACCGGGCTACTCGTCCAGTGCCGGAACTAAAGCTACCGACTATTCCTCCACGGGGGGCGCAAAACCTTCTACTATCACGACCGGGCGCTCGCCCTCCGGGGCGGGGTCGTCGAGACATCACTTGGAGAAACAGCACACCGGCGAACATACCGACGGCTTCTGGTCAAGTTGGAGCCGCCCGATCTACTGGATGGGAAGCTGTCCGATCTCTCTGGGACTGCTCTTCGTCCTGTGTGGGGGGATCGTCCTCCTGGGCACGTTCATTGGCGTGATGGCATGCATGTGCGCCCCGAGTGAAGAAGCGGAGGAAGAGAAAACCGAGAATCAGTCGTCCTTTGTGGCGCTGCGTCGTGGGCGGCGCTGGCGCCACGCATCGGGAATCGACCGGCCGAGACTCCGCGGGGCACTGATTACGAAGATGATGACTGCATGTTCACTTTACTTGTTTTGTTTTGCACACTAGGATCGATTGTTGAAAAATACTGTCGAAGAAACGGCTAGTGCTCGACATTGGTGTTCTTTTTGGGCTTGATAGTACTATGAAGAATTACAACCGCACCAAAAAGAACACGCTCACGATCCGCCACCGCAGCCCCGGGATTATGAAATGTGGATCATATGCTGCCTCATGGACGTATGTTGCTGTTTTTAATCCCGTACGCGAAAAATGTCGATGTACTCCCGCAAGCTAGAACTACATATGTTTATACGATTTGATGAGGCTAATGGTTTTGCAGGACGCGTTGTCACGCAGGACTGCCACCAGTGCAGGAAAAGCAAAACAAGAAACTTTGCACCTCTATTACAACTCGCAGTGCCAGACAGTTGGCCGCTTCCCGCGCCGCTGAGGTCACCCCCTTCGAGGAGGCCTCTAGCGCGGCATCGGTGGACGGTGAGGGGGAATCTTCCCCGGCGGACCAGCAGTCAGCGGACCAACACGCGGCGGACCAGCACTTGGCGGACCAGCACTCAGCGGTCGGCCATCATTCGGCGACACCCAAGTAAAAACTCTCGGTTTTAATATACGATAAGCATCTTCACGAGCAACCTGGAGCGGAGGAGTAGCCGCATCGACGGGCAACTCTGATCACGATGAATGCTGATTTCCATTTTTTTCGACTCCCAGAGATTTTTAAGCCTCGGGGTTACTTTTATTCGCATACTAGAGCTAAACTAAAATTTTGTGTTATTGCATTCGGTCTTTCGTTACACATCTTGCTAGTACTATTGTCATTGCATTTTCCACCAGGTAAAGATTTCATTTCAACACTGAACCACTTGCTTTTTTTTGTTTGGCCTTACATTGATTTGACTCGCACGTAACATTTATTTAGAGTATTGAAACCGTTTCTCTAGCGTTCTGCCTACCTCTCAGGGGGAGTGGATTATCTCGGCATATTGAATATTGCCGGGCTGTTACTTTCTGTTTATTCTGAAGGTGGAGACCCTGCTCTGAGAAGCCATGAGATGTCTCCTCCGCGTAAATGCACGGACTATGCCGCGACGTCTAGTATCCCTTGCGAACAAGAAAAGGCAACAAGAAGTACAAGTGGAAGGTAGCAGTTTTGTTGGTCGGTAGTAATGCCCTCCGGAGCAGAGGTTTTGGTTTTCTCTCGATCAGCCCCCGGGATTCGATGTGTCCGTTTCAATACTTCCGTTTTGGCAAGGATGAATAAGATAAAATGCAAATGAACTACACCAGTTTTGCGTGGTAGTGCGTCGGTGTCGTATGAGTTGATATTTTCGGTCTTCGTCCATTGATTTTTGCCATCTGCGATGAATATTCAGTCATTCCGCAGTGGCCATCTTCGTCTCTTTGCTCTATCGGTGATTTTTCCGCTGACAACTCGGTGTTGAACTCCTGGATGAGCGTGTGAAATTTAGAACGCCTTTTTATTCTGTCGGTGCGAAGCAGAGAATCAATCATGAGGCTCGGTTTTGTACGTCGTGCAACTTGCTTATCGTTTTTCTCTTGTCATCGCTTGCCTTTCGTTGTTGCAAGGCCGCGCCAGCCACGCTGCGCATTGCTAGTCGTACTTTTTGAAACAAGCGGCAATGAATCCTGCCGTCTCTCTTTTTTTATCTTTTTAGTAGATTGCATTGATTGTGTACTCCCCCCAAAATTTTGTACATTGTGACCCGATACGAGAATCAATGCTAAGCGATGTACTCCCCCCGAAATGTACACTGATCTGAGACGAGAACTCAATACAATTCTAAGCTAATATCACCTTTTAAATCGTTTTTTTCTTCCTCCTCGAATTTATTTAAGAGCCATTCTCCGAATCGCGCTAGCAACATGTGTTGATGTAGCAGCCCTGTTGCTCATCGTATTTCTTCTTCATCTCGCGTCGTTGCCTATGTGCTTTACTATGTTGGTACAACACGATGTACTCTTACTACTACCGCTGCGTGCAGAACAGCATAGCACGAAGACTACTGTACAACATGCAATTGTTATTTGTACGGAGATCAAGTACTAAAAGTTGGTCGTGATCAACCATCAATCGATCCTGATTGAACACAAAGTTCATCATCTTTCCTCGTTCTGCTGACAGGACAAGAAGTCATGGGAAACGCGAAGAGCTTGTCGCTAGCGGAAGCCAGAGAAATTGTGGACCAGATGGAGGAGGAGGAAGGGCTTTTCTCCGGCGACGAAGTCACGGTGGAGGAACTTCAGGTTGCGAAGGAAACCTACTTCGACGACGAACACTTTGACGACGATGTTGATGCAAAAACATCAAAACTCAAGCAGCCACTTCTGAACAGGGAAGATGTAACATCGGTGGAAAGACCAGTTGGAGCCGGTTCGTCTGTCGACACAAATAATCTTCGCGCGAATATTAAAACTAAGCATCAGGGAACAATACCACGACGGCCGGAGGGCGAGGGCCCTGGAAGCTTTGATTCCAACGAGCGGGTTACCATTCAAGTGTCCCCCGGCACCGGGGAAGATGTGCCCGTGGAAATGTTCGGCCTGACTCCGCCGTCGACTTTGGGCCACGCGAATCTCATGAAACCTCGCACCGCACCAGCACCAGGCGGACGCATCTCGGGTGTGGTCAAGAGTGCCTTCGTGACGGGAGACAAAGAGACTTCCGGAAGAGCACCTTTTGTGCGCGACTCGTTCGGCCCCCGAAAATCGCGAAGCTCGACGTCGTCTATCCCCCCGGTGAGCGACATTACGACCTCGCTTCACCGAGAGCGAGGCGAGCGGCTGAACCGCGAACCGGGCTCGGCCGCAGCGCCGCATGGCCGTTTCAGTGCGCGGACCGCGCAGAAGCAGTTCCGGTCGGCGGGGGCTAAGCACAAGCAGTCGAGGGAGAACCTGATCCGGGGAAGTCGAGGAGTGCGGATCGAAGACGAGGAAGATGATGATGAGCGCGTGTTCGACCACAATTCCCATTCTGGTTCCGAAGAATCAGTGTACGCCAACCTGAGCCTGAACCTGAACCCGAACGCACCATTGCCGGCTCCCCCCCCCGCGCTCGGCGCGAACCTCGTCGACCTACTGCACGGCGAAGGGTCGGGGAAACAGCGGAGCCTGTTGGTCGAATCCGGACAGTCGGGCCAGCAGAGCGCCGGCCAGCGGAGCTTTGCGCTGGAGTCGGGGCAACTTACCGACGACGGCCGGAAAAAAATGAGTAACATCATGGCCAATGTCCGAACAAATACCGATTCGTTCAGGAACGGAAGCCGGGGTCGCGATGGAATCGCGGCTGGCGATGAAGACGAGGATGATGATCGCGACCCGGTGAATTGGACGTTGGTGTGGCTCGCCTTAGCGGGGGTTGGCCTCCTCATCGTGATTGGTGCCGTCGTGATCGTCATGTGCTGTTGCAAGAACAAGGCGGACGCGGACGACGACGATGGAAACGATGAGAACGAAGGAGGTAACAACGGCAACAAGAAGAACGCAAAGACAACCGGAAAGTCAGCGTTTTTGGAGGACTGGCGACCTCTCAACGTCCGGCTGCGCGGGAGCGTCGCGCTTATGAACTTGAATTCGGTCGTCGTCGGCCCCACAACCAGTCCCTGAGAGTCACCAGATATCAACCATAGTGCCGTTTTTTTGCATATACAGCATACAGTGCGCGGCAAAGTTAGTAGTGTCCCCTGCTGTGTATAAAATGATTTTCAGGCCACCAAGATGAAGAAATAAATGAAAAACAAGAGAGGCGCGGCTTCGTTCAACAGCCCCTGTTTCCTGGGCACAGTTATCGTGGCTCGAGGGAAAAAATGTAGTTGTGGGGGCAGGCGTTTTGCATTAGGATAAATCGCCAATCAGCCGCATCGCGGGCAGCGGCTTCAACACTATCCTCTGCCAACGAAGGAGTTCCAATGGTGGACTACGATTTCAAGCGGGTCTCGGGTGGTGAATCTTAAATGCTTTCGACTCTTTTCACTTTACATTACATATCTGTTTAGCATCACGTTTCTTTTACTGGTTTATTTTTTACAGCTTTTACAAAGAAAAACAAAAATTCCAAGCTTTGAGCTTTTTTGAACTCATATCGAAGATTTCATAGTTATTCCAATGACCTTAAAAAAGAGCGTCCATCGCGAACTCGGAGAATTACTAGCGTGGGTTGAAGCGACATCGTCGTTGTGTGCCTGCACCATTTTTTTGTTTATTTTTTCATACTAACTTTCAATAACGTAAAGAAAAAGAATAGAACTACAATTAGCCCCCTCTTCGGCCTATCAGGTCTGGGCGCTCAACATCTACCGATACTACAAAGATTTTTGCTTGAGTACTTGAGTAACAGAAATGGAAGTAATTGCTTTCGCAGAAAAGCTTTCGAGTAGGGTAATTTTTTTTGCCCCTCGTGCTCCCTGTTTAGTGTACTCATTGCCACCTCCTCCGTGGTCCTATCTTGCTTCGGTAGAGCGCGTCGTTAATTTCGGTCCTGATTTCGTGAGCTTTTCGGATGACTTCAGTTTTTGGTTTTCGGTTGTCGAGTACACATGTTGTTTTTCGGTTTTCGTCCATCTTGCGCCTGATTGGATTTGGCAGGCTACTTTAGCTTATGTCTGATGTATCATTTCGGCAGCCCAGTAATTTTCACCTGCTATGCTACTAGTTCGTTTCGGAAAAAACACAGTTCTTCCGTTGACACAGCTGCTATAACCCCATTAAGTTTTGTACACAGTAGTCGATGTAAAAAGTAGTAACAGGAATTTGATCATCATCATCTCAATGTCAATCTCCTCCATATATAATTTCGATTGTAGTTTAAGTTTTCCTTTTCTAAAGCTTGCTTCAACCAGCAGCAGCGCCGGCATAGCTTGAGACGCCTAGCTACTCGGCGGGCGTATCGTTTTGTTTTCGCGCGTGGGTTGTTGTTTTGCGCGAACGCGATTTTTTGATTTCTGACGACAAGGCGAACGCGATCATGGGAAATAGCAACGTGATTATGGGCAATGGTGCTTTCTTTCCTACCGCAGGACAGGACGAAGGCGAAGGGCACCAGGCTGATGCTGCGGAGCAGCAGCTTCAAGAGCCGCTCATCACGACAGGTATGTAACACAGTAAAGCCACGCTGGTGGAGGTCTGGATATGTGCATTATCGGTCCTAGGCCCTTACCTACAGGCTGCTAGCGCGGCCGCTTCCCGTCTTGCTTGAAAGAGGTCAGCGAATAAAAGTACCACTTCTAGAGCTTTGCAAATGCTGGAGCGATGGCCGCTGCGACCTTTTTTCGTCTTGTTTTTTGTGGTTCTCACTACATTTTTTCTTTGGTGTCATAATCGATCTAATCTTGCCGCAGCCTTCTAGAGTTCTCCCGCCCTGACGTCTGCTGTGTACCAGCAGCGATTTCTCTCTTGAGCGGAACTTATTGATTTGCTTCTTTTCTTCCCCACTACAGGTAGAAGATCCGGGTCGCGGCGGAGCCGAACGAGCGGCCGGCAAAACCAGGACCCGAGGCTACTGAACCGCCACCAGCCCGTGTACAGCAAGGGAAGACCGGCGAATAAATCACGGGCTAGTAGTACAACCGAGGGTGACGGACCGGCACTGGCCGCTATTCAGGAGGGGGAGGCTTTCGAGAATGTTTTAGCCGCCGGGGGCAGTGACGATGAAGGTGGGCCCCCGCACGGGCTCTTCAGCGAGCTCAACCAGCCTGCCGTGTTTGGCCTTCCGAGCAGTCTTCCCCCCACTGCGTCGGATGAGGAGCACCTCGATTTGGGCAACGCGTCCGCCGAAACCATAATGACGGAAGCACCGATGTCGGGGGAAGGGATCACGAGTCTCATCCTGGAGAGTGTGCTGCGGAGTGGGGTTAGCGATGAAGGGAGCGCTATCCTGAGTAAAAACGTACCCACACCAGAGTCAGGATGGGGATTTTGCAACACAAACCTAGGAGTTTTGTGAGTCACGCATGACAAGTTGCGCTATGCAGTGTAGTGCAGGTTAGCAAGTGCAGCCGCATCACAGATTCATCTGCTCATCCTGTTCACAGCATCACAAATTCCAAAACACGACTGGAAATGGCTCTCATGGGGATGCGCATTACAAGTCTTCCTGTCTTTGCAAATCTGCATTACAACTCTGGTGTGTCAAGCCATCTGCGGCCTGGGGCAGGGGGGGGGGCAAAGTGTGCTGCAATTCCGTTTAGCATTACAACTCTGGTGTGGGTATGTTTTTACTCAGGATAAGCGCCCCGTCCAAGGCGGCGACGTTGAGCGCGATGACGGGCACGAGTGCGCCCTCCACGGCATCCGTTAACACGCTCGGACAGATATCAAAAGGAAAAATCCCCCCTTCCCATATCGAAAACGAAATTTGTGATTCTGTATTTGAGTACACAAATCGACTTGTAATGCTAGAAGGCCAAGAGCCGCAGTCGTGGCCTAGTTTGCAGGTAATTTGTCATGTTGTTTCCCACTTCCGCCGCGTCCTGTCATGCTGAAGACGCAAGGCTTTCCCACGCCAACCAGCCCTACAGTCCGCATCTTTTCCCTTCTAGCATGACAAAGCTGTGACCACAAATCTGCATCACAGATTTTCGTTTTGATGTGGGGAGCGGGAATTTTTCCTCTTGATAACAGATGGCAGCTGGCGCCGCGGGTGGATCTCGCCCGGGCGTGTCGACGCAGTCCACCTTCGGCAGTTTTCTGACGCTGAAAAGTCAGATCTCCAGCTCTAAATTGGTGAGCGACGCGCGGCAGACCGCACAGCCGGACAACACGTGGGTTCCTGCGCAGTTCGGCATGCACCAGCCCGGCACGGGAGACGCAGGCAGCGGAACAAACGAAATTTCGCCCAGGGGCACCACTCTGGGCGAAATTGCAGGCATCACGTCCTCCGCCGGGGGTGCTCGCCGGGAGTCGGTCACGCTCGGGCAGCTGGCGGGCATCGCGGGGGCGGCGTCGCCCCCGGGAAGCAACGACCAATCGGGGTCCAATATGGATGGGTCAGGTGTGGGAAATGCACAAAATGGAAATGTGTTTGTAGAATGCATGTGCTGATGTGCTCCCTCTAGGACGGGCAAAAGCTCCGTATTGCATGGGAGGCAATAACGGAAGAAGATTGTATGTAATGCTGACAGGCCCGCCTGAACAGCGTGAGTGAATGCCTCAACGCGTTTGAGAAATTCTGTCGCTTGGAGGTGCGGATGCCACATTTTTTACTGTGGAGCCGCTTCTAGTCATCACAAGTAAAAATGATTTCTGCGGAAGCGTGCTTTTTGGGTCGGGGTTGTGTAGTTTGTTTGCGACTCATCTCGGTTCTTTAGCATGACAAAGCATCTACTCCAGGTTGGGTGTAATTTCCCTTCTGACACTTCCATATCTAAAGCGATGAGTCGCGGGGGGCGTACGACCGCGCAACCGGATTCGGACCCGGCGTGGATGCCTGGCCAATTTGGGCATCGGGAGGATCATCCTTCCCAAGGAGACACGGAGGCGCACTGGATGTTTCAAAATGGTCAACAAAGGCCCTCCCAAAACCAGCAAGGGGGGCCTGCCAACGCCGCAGATGGGGACACTGAGGCGCACTGGATGTTTCAACAGGGCCAACGGCCGTCCCAAGCGGACCGCCAACAAGGGGCGGATCCTTTCTACGGCGCAACGGATGCTGCAGATGCAGACGCGCACTGGATGTTTCAAGAAGGGCAGCAAAGGCCCGGGCAAGGCGGCGTGGCCGCAGGCGTACCTGGCGATGAAGACACCGAGGCGCATTGGATGTTCCTTCAACAGCAAGCGCAGATGAATGCGCAGTACGACCATAAGGCCGGGGCGCACATGGGCATGATTGCGGCGACCAGGAAGAAGGTAAACTGCTGGTTCGAGGTGCTGCACCAGTGTGGACCGTTCAAAGTCACGCGGTTTTCGATTGTGACCGTGGCAACCTCGTGGGCCATCGGGATTACCATCATCTGCATCCTGATTTGCGGATTCCTCGTCGAGCGCAAAAGCGTCAAACTTTCAAGCACCGAGGTCACGACCTCATCGTCGACTGCTGCGACCAGTACTACCGTGTCAACTGGAACGGGGAGCGCGCAAACATCCTCCTTGGAGGAACGGAACTGGTGGTGGCAGCCGAGCTCGCAGAACCCCCGATTACGAGGACGGGTGCTTATCCCCGTGAGAAAATAACAGGTGTTCCACTTTGCAAGCCGGCTTTGATCATATTTATTGTGCTGCTGCTCCTGGGCTAGAAGATTAGTTCTGGATGGATATTTTCTCTTAGCAGTAGCACAAAATATAATCTTCAAATTCCTTTTGCAGCAGTTGTGCATATTCAATGTTTTGCAGCACCCTTTATCGATTAACAAAGGTTAATTTTAAGTATGGCAAAAAATTCTGCACGGCGCTGCTTCAGTCTGTCGTGAATTTTGGACAACAGGGTCGGCTTTTGAAAGTCGCGCGTTTGACAAGGAGGCAACACCGGTTTTCCCACACGATGAGTGGCAAATCAGCGACAGCACCTGCAGCAGCGGTGACGACGTCCGATGGGGAGTCAGAACTGGCAGAGGACGACGATCAGGAGTAGGTTTGAGATTTTAAACGTTTCTGTTTTTTTTACCTTCAACACTGTCGACGTAAACGTATTATATGATGAAGTGCCATATCAAAATCAATTAATCTTCACAAAAATTCTTGACAAAAAATTTTACTCATTTATCATCTTAAGGAGCGCAAGCTCTAGCCGTGTCGCGCATGTATTTCACGATCTCTGAAGTCATTCATTTAATTTTGCTTCAACAACAAGTACACTAGCACTAGACACAGTAGCAAGATTTGAAATTGTCCAACGCTCGTGCTTCCGGGAGCCTATCAGGCCTGGGAGCTAGTTGTCGTAGCTTTTTCATGGATGTGTAACTTCACGATTATTGGGAAAGACTAAGACAGCACGGAGATTGCGCTATCCTCCTGTGTCTGTCTCTGTGGCGATGGCGTACTGATCGACTTCGTAAGTATTCTGCACAGGAAAGGCTTTTGCAGTGATGTCGGTAGCTCGTCTTCGTCTGATTCTCTGACGTACCGTCGGTCTGCACCCGTTCTACTGAAGATTGATTCGTCGAAAATTTCCTTCACTATTTCGCAACGGATTTCGGTCGAGAGACAGTACACCTGTCGGTGCTCCCCGTTTCGTGAGTCGATATTCTATTACAGCTGCTTGTGTATCTTCGTCGGTTTACCAGAAGCTTGAGCTTCCAGGTTCGGTGCGCCCAGTAAAGGCTCGGAAAAGTTTTCGCTTTTGGTTGTACTATAACGGTTGTCAGGTTTTCCTCGGTATCAATGTGTTGCATCTTCATTTCGTCGAAGTTTTCGATAGCTCGACGCTCGAGGAGTACCACTCAAATTTTGCAATCTACAAGCACGACAGGCTTTCCCCCGAGCCTATTCTTTACATACTCCCACATTTTCAAGATCTGAGAATTACGTACAAACATTCCTACGTGTATTTCATCAAATAATTGCTGAAGCTAATCTACCGAAAATTTGATACTGTAAAAATATTGGGTTTTAAGTTTAAGAATTAATTAATTCGTCCCCGGACTGTGTGTGTCGGGGCCGGCGAAAGTTCCACGACCTGGTAAGCTTTTTGATATTTGATCATTAGAATTGAAAACTTCGCCATACACGATGCCTGCGCATTTAGTTTTTTTTCACACATGTTTTCCCACGGACGAATTAATTTTCGATAGAACAAGGAGTGGCACGATACAGACACACAGGTGACTCAGAGACAGACACCCACACAAGATCCGTCGCGCAATCATTTGTCGACATACATGACGAACGGAGTTAATTTTTTCCTCATACACACACTCCGGGAATTAATTAATTAACTTAGAAACTTAGAATCTAAGTAAATTAATTAATTCCGGGACTGTGTGTGTGAAAAGTCAGTCTAGCCTCTTGGCGTTGTTTGCATACCCCGCTTGTAGCCACTACGCCCGCGCGGGCGCGCAGGCGATTGACGAGCGCCCGCCTGCGCACAGTACAGCGAAAAGCATGTCTGTGCGTGAAAGCTACAAAGGCCCGCACTTTACTAAGTAATTCCAAAAATGCCGCGCGCCGTCGACGTCATTCGCGTCGCATTGGGCCGATGCGGCCACCTCGTTCTATTCCTGCCGTGCACACTCGTCCACGGCAGCCCAGAGACATCCTGCGAGCGCGCGCCAGCCCGCCTTCTCCGCGCGCGCGCGCGCGACGCAGGCCATCTGCCCGCGCGCGCACACAGGCTCGACCTCCTGTGTGTGCGCGCGGGCTATTCGCCCTGCGTGCGCGGCCCCAACCTTCTGCGCGTCTGCGCGCGCGCGAGCCCACCGCCTGCGAGCGCGCGCGGTACAGGAAGATTTCTGCGCACCCGGAGAGCATGAGGATGGTTGCGCGCGCGCGCGCGCGGTGCACAGGACACGGCGACGGTTGCGAGCGCGCGGGGCATGTGGATGTCTGCATGCGCGCGCGCGCGATTGAGATTGCGCACTCGCACAGGGCATGAGGCTGTCTGCGCGTCCGCGCGCGCGATTGCGTGCGCGCACAGGACATGAAGATAAAGGCCGCAAGTGGGTGCGCGCGCGCGCGCGCGAAAGACCTAAAATTCTGCGCCCGTGCTCACACACACAAAAATCTGAGTGCGCCCGCAAAACTCACAGCCGTACGCGTTGGTTTTTGGGCCCGGCTCGGCCACACGAAAACGCGCCGCGTCATTGTGCCTGGCGCGCTGAAAATGGGCGCCGAAGCTGCCAGTGCTCGCCCTGAAGCTGAACACAGAGGGCCCCTGAATTAATTAATTAACTTAGAAACTAAGTTTCTAAGAAAATTAATTAATTCCCGGATAACCTGTGTCCAGGGAAATAATGCCGTGGTCCGTGTGTGTATTGGATAAAGTGAGCGGCCACTGCCCTCATGTGTGGCCCGAAATTGCCCGCGCCGTCCTCCCCTGTGGCCATGAAAATTAAACTCCCCGACCATGTATATCAAACATTTTCCGTCCCGCCGCCGTCGTCTGTCGCCGAGAATCCACATCTGCGCCGCGCTCTCCGAATCCGCTCCGACACCACATGGAGACGCCGGCCCCGACACACACAGTCCGGGGACGAATTAATTAATTCTTAAACTTAAAACCCAATATTTTTACAGCCCCGAAAATTTTGTTTTAAGTCCTTCACGACAGAAAATTTGAAAGGTTTATTGTATGTATCAAGTCGTATCAACTACATTCCAATTCGTATTCGATTCAAGACGAAAACGAACGCAAACAAAGCATCCCGACTTACGATACGAGAGTTTTGCATCTCTGTTGACACTACAACGTCGCACACTAAACTTTTTTGCCATTTGAAGCTTTCTAGGTCTTGCTCCTGATGTTCGGATTCAATATTGCCCCCTAGCACGATGGGAAATACCGAATCAAGTGGTGGAACAGCGCCGGCAGGCCGAATTCGTGGCTCCTCACGACGGGGAGATGATCTTCAGCGGAAGAAGCAGGTGCGTGCCGACGGCGAAGCGGGTGCGTTTTCCGTGCTTATGCAACCCAATCGCGCGGAGGGCTCCAGTACAGACGAGAACAACAGCACCAGCGCGTCCCGAATCCGGCGAGGCCACGAGGGGGAGAACACGACGTCCCAACGCAAGGACACCCCGGGCAGCTACGCCCATGACGCCCAGATTCCGGTGCCGTCCGACGGGACCACGGAGGCCGGGACCGGGTCCGCGGAGCGTGCCCGCAGCCTGCAATTGGGATCCGCCACGGCGCAGGATCTGCAGAGGACCTCGTTCGGGTCCGTAGATCTGCAGAACCGGTCCGCCGACGTGCAAACGCTCGCCCAACGCACGATTCAATTGATGGCCGAGGCCAATCAATCGGGGAAGACCAATGCTTCCGCGGCGACCACCGGAGGAATGGATCAGATCCTGGTCCAGCCGCCACTTCGAAATACGGCGGCGATCCAGCAATCCAACCCTGCTGTATCGGCGAAGAAATCGTACACGGGGAATGATTCCGGCACAGCCGGGGGCCGGCAGTCCACCTCCTTAGCCAAACAAGGAAGCGCGGACCAGCCGAAACAAGGAAGTGGGGATCGCCGAAGCTTTCTTCCGAGCAGGATCACGGCAACCGGAACTTCTACCCAGCAGGCCGGACCGGCACCTGCGGGTAGTGCCCAACAACAAGCCTCCCATCCGCACCAGACCCTTGCGGACTTGGCCCGAGCAGGCGGTGGTTCCGTGCCCGCCCAGAGCCAACCGATGAGCCTCGGCCCGAGCCAAGCGACAGGCTTCGGCCAGACGAGTCAAGCGACAGGCTTCGGCCAGAGCCAACCGACAGGCCACGGCCCGAGCCAACCGACAGGCTTCGGCCAGAGCCAGCCAGGAGCTTTTGGTGCCACCATCGCACCGGGGCAACAGTCTTCCGCGCAGAGCCGGACACCATCGCACCTGGACCAGAGCCGGACAGTGCCGTTTCAGGCGGCCTCGGCTCGCACCGACCAGCCGTCGGAAATCGTCCAGACACAAGGCACCGCCGACCGATCGACGAGGCGCGTGGTTCGCAAAACCCGAGTCACCACACATAGGCGTGGGAAAAAGTTGCTGCTCAAACAGGTGGACTGGTTAGTCCTCTATTATTCTGAAGTAGTCACTTCGTACAAAGACAAACGAGCGAAATCTGAAGAGCCTACTTATCTCGTGGCGTCTTCTTATGAGAAGTTCTTGGTTTACTACGATTTTTATCGTCAACTGACAGCACGACCCGCGCCTTTGACATAGACAGAATTTTTCTGCAGATAATGCCGGTGCAGGCTGTTGGACCGATGTAATAGTGCGGTTTGTAAAAAAACTTGTATGCGCACAAAAGCAAAACAATTGTACTATTGAACTTGGGATGTTGCAGCTGAAAACAAAGAACTAGTTTTTGTTGCCCTGTACAGAGCAGCAACTATTGCCCAGGATAAGGAAAGGCAGGTCGATTCTGACAAATCAAGATTTTGGCGAGGCGCAAACCACGGGCGTTGGCCACACGTACGGGAGTTCGCCGTACGGAGGGGGTCGGCCAGACGAACAGCCGTTGCTGGGGCAGTCGTTTCTGCCGGGACAATACCAGAACGTGACGGCGGGCGGAGATGGTGAAGCGTACTCCATGGCAGCGGGCGAGGATCCGAACCTGTGCTGCACGTGCGGTTATTTGAAGTGCTCTCGCACGATGGTTTATGCAACAGAAAAGGAATGGACGTCGACGCCGCTCAAGTCGTCGTCACAGGCACGGCTCGTTTAACTTGTGTGGAGTGTCTGTATGTTGACATAATTAAAAGATGGTCCTTGCGTGTCTACTAGGGGCACAAATTAGAAATCCATCTCCACAAACCACACGACCACTTTCTGAGAAATCACAGAGATCTGGGAATAACAAACCAAAAAACAAGAAGACTTTGCATGTTTGTTCCTCTGACGACGGACAACAACGACGTTCACATGATCCTTATCTGTTGCATAGTCTCATCGTCACCGTAGTGCTAGGGGTGTTGGTGCTGATTTCGGCCGCAGTGATTTTGGCCGTCTGCCTGAGGAAGAAGAGCACAAAGGTTGAAATATCAGAAATGAAGAACTCATTCGCAGTGGTGTACCTGACTTCAGCATCATAACTTCTGAGCCTGTGGCTTTCTCCGGTTCCTGTGCATTTTTGGCAGTCAATTTGCCTTACTCCGAGGTAGGTTCGGGGGAGATGTAAAAATGTATAGAGATTTCGTTTATATTCCCACCTTGTGGCGGCGTTACTGTTCCTGCTATGGTACAACTACGAAATGGGTTCTTTTCTGCAGCATAAACTACTTCGCACTACTACAACCAGTACACGATCGACAACGGTCAAGACGCTGCTGCCGCCGCTGCTGCCCCTGCGCAGTCGCCCCAGATCACGATTAGCGTTCTGCAACCCGAGGTATTCCCCTGGGAACAAACACCGGTTGGAAGTGGGGAACTACCCAGGAGCGGGCAAGCGGGTGCGTCCGCGGCGGCCGGGCCTCCCGCGGCTCAATTGCCCGCGGCGGCGGGATCTTTTCTGGAACATGACGACCACAGCTCCATTTCCTCGGAAGATGCGTTGCACGTGGCGCACACGGCTGGCAAGCAGGTAAGAAACTGGTCGCAGTCCTCCATGCTCAACCCGAACGGCGAAGCGGGAGGCAAAAAACCGCGCCGCACCAAAAACTTGCGCGGGAGGTCGTGAAGGAAAAAACAAACAAAATTGAGGTGATACAAAATCGAGATGTTTTTATTATGGATTTATTATTGAACAATTGATTTTCACAAGCTTTTCACATCGATTCTCATTTTCATTGTTTTATTTTTACATTATTCCATACTACCATGTCCATGTCATCCGAACAGATTGTTTTATCGCTCATCTGAAGATAATGAGGAGCGGATGCATTACTTTCATTTTTTCTCTTCTATTCCACCATAGAATAATACGATACGGTTATCTTTTTCTGTCGAACTCACTCCTACATCTCGATTATCACGAATCATGCCGTCTGTATCAGTAAGAAAAGCAAAACGAAGTATTTTGCTTTTGAGTTTCATTTGAGGCGTGCTTGATGAAACAAACATTTTCAGTATGATTCACAGTCGGGATTTCGGGAGCGTAAAATGTACTTACAGGTGGATACCGTTGCAGCTTTTCAACACTTAGCTTCAAGTGCTTTTTTTCTACTGTTCCACCGAGATAGCGCCTATAGAGTACGCACTGAAATCGGTTATATCCATGGCAAAGGTTTCGGTTCGTGCTTGGAGAAAACCGTTTTGGACCTTCTGCTCTCTCTGTTCGGTCAATTGCAATTCTGATCGGAATGCCTTGTCGTGTACGTTTCAAAAACGTGTCTTTCGTCTTTTGCTGCCCTTCAGCATGAACTCGGTTTTCGTGCAAGCGTTCTGTGGATATGAGTATTTGATTTCTGGCTGAAGCGTCGTCAACGTACAACGTGATAATTTCGTCCTCTGATGTTGTCAGGATTCTAGTTCTGAAGAGGATCTAATCTTCTTCCCGTGTGTCGCTTCCATTTTCCCATTCTTTCAGCTTCACTTGACAGGATGTGCTTCACACACAAAAATAGAAGAATTGCGTCCCCCTAATGTCATAGTAAGTAGTCGTGTGAACAACTGGATCTTGGGCCCTTTTTCTCCCGCTCTTCTAGTCCAGATGAATCAAGTAGTGCAAGATTTTCTCCATCTAAAAACTACTCCGTCATTTCTTTGACAACAATTTTTGAAGCAAAGTTTCTTCTTTGATCCCCCAAGAAATGGGTGGCAGACAGTCCGTTCCGAAGAAGGATATGGAAGAGGGGAAAACCACGTCGTCTTCTGAGGAGGATGGCCAGCTGGCGAAGGAGCAGGCGGCGCGCGCGCGTGCGGAGGGCGAGACGGCGCGTTTCGGCGCAGGGCATAATAAGGAATATCCGGATTCCGCCGCGCTTCGGCAGCCTCTGTCCGACACTCTGCAGCCAATAACGTACGCATTTTCACCCAGCCACTCGGAGGGGGAATCGACTCCGGGCGGAGCAGCATCCCCGAAACACAGCAAGTTGATTTACAGTGGCGTATTTGATGGAATGAGCGGGCTCAGCGGACCGGTTTCGTTCGACGCCAGTGTCGCCCCCAGGATGAGTGTCGCGCGGGACACGTACACCGTAGTCAAAGACCCAAATCGGCGTCGTCGAAGTAGCAGCGGCCGGCGGCGGAAGAGTGCAACCTCTACTCCGGCTAGTACATCCAGACCCGCGAGCAGACCCAGTATCCTGGGCCGCGCCGCCGAGTCACCAGCGGGTCCTTCCGCCGGACGGCCGAGCAAAGGGTCGTCCCCGCCACGGAAGACCGCAACTGCCGGCTCCGTTGCCACGTCGCCACCACCCCCCTCGCCGTCCCCACCGACCGGAAGGGCCACCTCCGGCTCACCGGCGCGGCGAACCGGAGTTATGGCGGGTAGTGCGCCACAACTGCAACAGCCGGAAAGAAAGTCGTCGCTGAGACGGACCCTCGACGAGGTCGCGAGGGAGAAAGAGGCAGCTCTGGCCCCATCGACGTGGCTCAGACGGACACAGGACGAACTTGCGAGGGATAAGGAAAGTCGGGCCGCGGGCCCGTCGCAAGCACAGAAACCATCGACCTATCTGAGTCCGCGAACAACGGGCGGCGATTCCAGCAGTTCCAGACAGCGCGGGCGCTCCCTCGTGAAATCCTCGGCCTCAGATTCCTCGAGGAGTAGAGCGGGCGAGATGCAGGTGTCCGGCGCGACGAGAACAAAAGATACGGCCGCTTTGAATCCAAATGTGAGTACGACAAGCTCAGCCCCGGCGACCAAGGCCACAACCCACATGAGCCCCCGGTCGCCACGGTCCGCCTACGAGCCCGGCACAGTCTGGACCGGCGTCCTGCAGTCCGACAGAAGTGGCTCTACTCCTTTGCGGTCGAATAACAAGACGCTGGAGAAGATCGCCGCCGCGGGAGGCGGCGCTAGTTCGCGGCGAAGCGCGTCGGCGGGGAGACGACCACAAGGGCAGCTCAGTTACCATCGACGGCAGGACGAGTTCGACCCGTCCACGTCCAACTCGGAGCTGGAACCGGCACAGAAGTCTTCCCGAACTACCAGCCTTCTGCACTCGAGAGGCTGCGCGCTCTGCCTTGCAGTGTCCATCGGCGTTCTGGGCGTCGCGATTGTCATAACCTTGATTGTGTACTGTTGCATTTTGGAAGATACCGTGGATGAAGCCAAGGAGGCGATGCGCGCGGGGCAGGAGAACCAGGTCGCTACGGGCAGAAAATTCATGGCGGCGCGGACGGGAAACAGAGGGGACCAGGGGAACATACCGGTTTCCGCACTGCAACTAGATCCGGCAGGTGACGTGAAGCAACACCCATGACGAGAAAAACCTGATGTTAATATCCGTCGAAGCTGCGACTTTGTGAAGAGTCACAGCTGTAGTAAGTTGCTACCGAGTTGTAATATACGTGAATTGCCTGCTGCTCCTTAGCGATTGAAACTTCTTTTAAATCACACTGGATCGGAGAATGGTATAGACCGCATGTGTGGAGCTCATTTTTGCTGGCTCTACCTACATAGTGTATCTTCAGCGAGAAAAACAACGAGTAGACGCTTTTCAAGGTATATTTCTGCGTTGATAATCGTAAGAACACCAAGAACGAGTGCTGTATCCATTTCTCCAATTCAGTCGAAGTTCGTATAGCAATTTAGGCTGTTTTAGCAAAAAGACTACAATACTTTATGTTCAATCACCTCTCAATTTCCACCCCATTCTTGAAGATACCAAACATGTGTCTACTTTGTCGTAACTCAAACTGTATCGTATTCACCATGTCTTTGTCATCCAAAAAAGGCTTTTTTGCACCCTAGCGGGTACCTGGGTGTCTCGCACACCGCATATTTTGTTCACCATTCGGTTCTCCTTAGACAAGATTCGAATCCGATCAGACTGAAGAAGCAAAGTCTCTTTTATCTGTGCTTCAAGTCGGAACAAGCCTGTGCCTCGCAAACGACAAACACGCACGCACATGTTCAGAGTTTACGAAGCAGCTACTAGGTCTAGGTCACAATTTGCTCCTGGAGTAAGGGTACGTATCTAAGTATTTATTTCACCCGCTGCTGCGGACAAACGGCAGCACTCCCATGTCCACTACCACTTCGCTTTACCAGCTGACTGGTATAACTCTCAGATCGGAAAAGGCACCTTCACAGAGCAAAAAACTCGGCCTGGCACGTCCAGCGTGAGACGCTGATGCTGGAAGGAGGAAGCGGAACGAGGAAACGCGTTTCTGGTGCGAGGACAGAATTTGCGAGCAGTTGCCCTGTCGTTGTGTACGGAGCCTCCAGTTTACCATTGACTCACTCTGGGATCGGGTGGTTTTAAGTACTTCGGAACGCACGTGAGCACGGCAGTGGACTACAACTCCACGAAATTGGAACTCCAAAGAGTCGCTCTTGCTGTTTCTCGATATTGAAAACGAATCGACGTTGCAGAAACCATGGGAGCAATCGATCGGACGGAGGAGTTCCAGAAAATTCTGGAGGGCATGGGTGTCAATGTTGCAATCGGGAAAGGTATAATTAACTCTAGGTGTCATTGTCCAGGTAGGTTTTCAACATCTCGTGGCGGACTAAAGTGAGTGTGCATTATTTGCACGTTTTTTGAACGAAAAAATGAAAAATATGCAAAAAGACAAAAACTTTAAAGCAAAAATTACGTACACAACAGCAACCTCGAGCAGCAGCGACAACCGCATGCCGAACGCGATCTACATGGCAAGCAGTGAAATTGGTCGGGATATCCAACTGATGCAGAACCAAATAGACGAGCTGCGAAAAGTCGCGAAAAAGAAAAACATTTTTGACGACAAGAGCTCGAAAAGCGACCAGCTCATCGTGTCAATAAAACAGGTAAAAGTCGAAATGTGATTCGCATGCGTGATGTACAATTGGTGAATAATCTGGGCAAGCTGTGTTGATCT
Source organism: Amoebophrya sp. A120 (assembly GCA_905178155.1). Taxonomy (NCBI): domain Eukaryota; class Dinophyceae; order Syndiniales; family Amoebophryaceae; genus Amoebophrya; species Amoebophrya sp. A120. Next base: position 13,614,246 of record CAJINV010000001.1, read on the forward strand.
TACTCAATATCATCCGCCTAAGTATCTATTCTTCCCCGACTAGAATGAAAAAAAATCAAGATCAAAAACCTCAAAACTACAGATGTGCGAGCAAGTAGAGCAGAAGATTCAGCGACTGGACAGTCAGACTGCCGGCATCGTGCGCGGAATCGGCAAACAGGCTGGCGAGGCGGCCAAGAATGCGGTAGAAGCGCTGAAACTCCGACACAAGGACATCACGCTCGACTTCTACCGCGTTTGCGAGGAGCGAAACCGGGCCGCCATGGCCATGCAGAAGCAGCGGGACCAATACAGTATGCGGCCTCCGGCGAAGCCGATCCGCGGCGCGGATTTGTTCGAGCCCGGAACGAGTGCCACCGAGATGAGCACCATGGGCGAACGCGACGGTCTGATGCGCGCGGGGCAGACGCAAATAGACCCTGGCTACACCGACAGTCGGGCGGAAGCCATGCAAACCGTGCAGCGTGCGATCGCGGACGTTGGTACTTACATTAGATTGATAACTCCACTCGGACGAGTGTGTAGTGGCTGTAGTTGAAGGAATTGCTTTCATACAGCATGCTCGCAGCAGCCCTCCATGGCTGCTAGCCGTTATGTTTGCTTATTTTGCATTTTCTTTGTCACGGACTTGCAACGAATGAAATCTGGTACTCGGCGTTGCTTACTTAACTACAGGTCAAATGTTTAAGCGCATGCGGGACCTTATCAACGAGCAGGAGTATGCAGTGATGAGAATAGACCAGGACGTCACTGACACCCAGGACAACTTGGATCAGGCGGAGCGGTCGCTGCTGCAATACTTAGACAGCATAAGCTCCAATCGCATGCTGATCCTGAAGGTGTTTGGCATCATCATCGCCTTTATCATCATCTTCATTGTCTTCCTATCATAGGCCAGAGCGCGATGAAGCTGCCGAAAGTTAATCGAGCTACCTGTAGTTGTTGTACATCTGATAACCTCGGAAGTAGGAACAACGACACAGCGGCGCATATTTTAGCTCTACCCCTTGAGAAACGAACACAGCGACACTATCACTCACGGCATTGCTCACGAACCGAAATGTCACATGTGACATCACAAAAGACGCGACGAAAGACAAAACACATGAAATAATGCACCTTCATGGAATCGTGGTTCACTGGCTCAGTTGCGACCTGATGGAGTCCAAATTTTTCTCGAAGCGAAGCGCAGCGCGAGCCTCTATAAATGGACAAAGTTCTTAGCATTTACTGCTACAGCAAAATACGGAATTCAATACTGCGTCCGAAAGCAGTCGGTCAGAATTGACTTGCTACAGCTCTAGAGCTCCTCTCAACTTTGGATCAGTAACGCGATCGCTAAATCCTATGAATTGCTTCTTTGCTTCAATCGCAATTCTTGCATGATGCCAATACAGGACCTCAGAGATGCGCCTAGATATTTTTTATAGTAAATCAGAAGTTTATAGATTTTATTCGCGAGTAGTCATTTGTTTTTGTCCCCTAACATCATTTTTCATCCGGATAATTGAAGTTATCCGTCCTGCTATTGCTTTTCCTTTTCACCATCTGCTTTTTCTAAATGGCGGTCTCTTACCCCGACGATACGCTGCGAATCGTTTTAGAAAGTCGAAGAAGCGAGAAGAACCATGCCAGAGTATTGGCCGTGGGGTTACGAAGAGGACTTATTTGAAAGGCGAGCGGCAATCATGTTTTCGTCGCGGTTGAATTCCAAGCTTTCCAACCGCGTCGCCGGCCCGGCAGAAACGGATAAGCAGTACCAGCACCAAATCACCCGGGACGTACCCCGAGCAAAGAAGAAGCCGAAGTTTAGCTTCAGAGATAGAAAAAACTCCTCAGATGAGGATTCGGAAGCGGAAGACGAAACCAATGACCCACTAACAGCAGCCTCTCGCGGAAGTACAACAACCAAACCGCAGAAAATTCGGCGCATTGCGCACGTGGAGGGGCACTATGCGACGTTCGCGTTCTTCGACTGCGCCGACCTACCGTGGTTGCCGTTCATGCAGAGACAGTGCGCGAAGCGGCTGCAGGACGCGCAGGGGCCGGACGGGGACTTGGTGGGGAGAATCGAGAATCCGCACATCAGCGTGTCCCCGTTGGTGATGATTCGGTACCAGTTCATTGACACGTTGATCAACCGCGCGAAGGAGCTGGTGAAGAAGCACACGAAGGGCCCCTTCACCGTGCAGTTCCACCCGAAGGGGGACATTTTCGCCAACATGGACCACAACCGGTGGTTCGGCGCGCTGCCGCTGAAGGGGCAGCAGGGGATCGACCAGGTCACGCGGTACTCCATGATTCTAGAGCGGATGTTCGAGCACTACGACGCCACGGACCACACGCAGCCTCTGGAAAAGGGGCAGACCAACATCGAGACGCAGATCGAGAAGGCCAGCACGGTGCAGCCGGCGTTGTGGAAGGAACCGCGGCCGCACCTGTCCCTCGCGTGGTGTCTGACGCAACCGGAAAACCTGCCCACCGGGGGCGGTCACGCGGATTTTGGGCCGAACTGCTGGCCGGGCATCCTCGGAGACCTGCCCGTTCCGGTCACGGAGGGAGACGGACTGGAAATGAAGGTGGACACGCTCGTGGTGCAGGTCGGGAATCGATTTACGAAGATTCCGCTGTGATGAACGAGTAAAAGCGGAAGATTTTTATACACCACTCCGTAGTAGTTGTTTCAGCCCAAATTGATGTGAAAAAACGGCTCAAGAAGTTATAATTGCTGGTCTGCAATACAGCAAAGGCGAAATTTTCATCCCCAATCATTTCAACAGCGACAGTTTCTTTTTCTTTGTCGATCAAGCGCGCGCCCCGTTTGTATCGAGTCAATCTAACAACTTCGAATAATTCCGTAAGACCCGTTGCCGGCTCCAGCTTGATTCAGGTCCGGGACATCCGCGGATGCTGTGTTCCTTGACCTTCTGACGAAAAAGATGAATTGTCGATGCTATCATGCATGCCGATTGGTGGTGATGATAAGGAGCACGTCAGATGCTGTGGAAACTGTACATAGTACCTTGAACAACTAGAAAGCAGGTTACAGTTTTCTGCTGGAATCGTCTTTCTCTCTTTTGCGCTTGTTGGTTTTGGTTTTCGTCTTTCGTGTCGGATGGAAAAGATCATAGTGCCGCCGTAAGAAGTTAAGAAGATAAGACTTCAACACTTTTCTTTTCTCTGTTGATAGGCAAAGTGGCTGCATGTGTAGTGGGAGAACATCAAGTAGAGGCGCGCGTTTTGTAGACTCCTAGGTTCGCAAAGCGCGGGGGCATTATGGCGGTGTCCTCGTACGATGTCGAACCACGAAAGGTGGGCGGAAACCTAAACAAGTACAAGCTCGTCTTCCTCGGAGAGCAGGCGGTCGGGAAAACGTCAATAATCACGAGGTTCATGTACGACACCTTCGATTACAACTACCAAGGTACAGCTGCTTTATTTCTGCGCATGTTTTTGCGCTCTATTTTGGTTTTTGAGGATCCACTATGTAGGTGCTGGACATCATTGTATCAACTTCAAGAAACGGCACTTTTCCTTTGATGAACTTTCAAACACGAAAATTATAAATATAAAACCACAGCCACCATCGGGATAGATTTCCTGTCAAAAACGATGTATTTGGAGGATAGATCGGTCCGACTACAGCTCTGGGACACCGCCGGTCAGGAACGATTTAGGAGTCTGATACCAAGTTACATTAGGGACAGCAGCGCAGCGGTAGTGGTGTACGACGTAACAAACCGGGCGAGTTTTCTGAACACCGTGAAATGGGTCGAGGACGTCAGGACAGAAAGGGGAAAGGATGTCGTCATAATCTTGGTAATTCTTTAGTCATGTTTACCTTCTTGAAGGGGAGTCACTTGTTGCATTGTTGACTTTGCCGAGGTGCTATTTCTTGATGGCATTTCTTTCTCTTCCGTTGTTCCTATCGGGACAACGAAGTACCCATTTGCAAAAACAGGTTGGAAACAAGAACGATATAGCAGATAGGAGGCAAGTCAGCACGGAGGAAGGACAGCAGAAAGCGGCCGAGTTTAACGTCATGTTTATCGAAACATCGGCAAAAGCAGGGTATGTGCATTTGTGGCCCTGTCGCATAAACGCGTCGTGATTTCTTCGAAATTTGCCGTTCCTAAAAAAAAATCTACGCTAGCGTATTTTCATTCTCAAAAACAGGCACAATGTGAAGCAGTTATTCCGACAGCTCGCATCAGCGCTCCCTGGTCAAGACACTGTCGCAGAAACCGCTCCGAGTGCAGTAGAAAACGTAGTGCTGCACAACACGCCAAATGAAGCAGGTAATAAGAACAGAGTTTTGAAGCTGAAGTCATACGTCTTTGATGTTTCTGTCAAATTTTTTGTAGCTTTTTTGTTATGGTGTGTGTTGTTTTTCTTCCTTCACAGAAGCTTGCGCTAAATTGTTTTCCTTCTCGCATTCAAAAATCAAAATGAAAATTTACCACAGCGAAAGACTCAGAAAGCCGGTGTAATTGCTGAAGGGGCTACTTGCGCGGAGAAATGCACCTTGTGAAGAAGAGTTGCGCACTATTGGTTTATTATGAGATCTAAGGTTTTCGTAAGGAAATAGTTGATCGTCAATTGTGGGAGTTGTCTATAGTCGGTTTCGTATCCGGGGCTGTGAGCATCCGGTCACCACACTCACATTTTGTTGAAAAGCGACTTTCACGTTCGCCCTTCGGCTTTTGCCTTCGGCATTGTGGCAGCTCCTTTTCGCGCGTTTGGTCAGCAAACGCTGCTCCGACGCGCCTCTCGTCGTCCCGGTTTCTTCTCTTGTATGTTTGTCGATTGCGATGTCGTTGGGCGTTAGCATGTCCGCTGCGCACACACGACAGGGCAGTCGCTGGCGACAGTGCCAGCACCTCTCGTTCAGTTGTTGGACAGAGTACCTCATTGGTGGTAGCAGCAAGTATGCATGTGAAGTCGTGTCCCGAACACACTTGGCGTAAGACTACCGCATGTATGTGTTCTATGGCTCTTGGCTAAGACATGGCATGCTACATGTTGATCTTGACATCACACATGTTCACATGGTTAGACATTCGTACTGCGTACCGGGATCATACGATGTCTGTTACAAGAGCGAAAAAAGATCTTTTAGAGCTCTTACAGTTTTGCCGTGCGTCAGAGACAACAGTAATACGAATTTGGTCGTCCAACAAGATGGTCGTTTCTCTGTCCGCAGCGGATCTTCCGCAGTTGCAACGCATTATGTCTGCTTGCTCCAACGACGTCTCGCTACACACACCTGTGTGGTGTGCGCTGGTATACGGCAGCCGCACCCTGGAGTCGGTGGCCAACATTGTGGAATCGCACGCCTTGCGCATGCAAGCAGCGGGTCCGAAAGTGGTCATCGAAGCGAATAATGACCCGATGACCACAGTTGCCGCCGTGGAGGCCATGCGCCGCACAATTACTGAGTCTCACGACCTGACAGTGAACACTTTGATGGTACGTTTTTTTCCTTTTGCGATACGCATGACTGCATGACGCTCGACGATACCGCATGATACAACCCATCAAATTGTCTCAGGAATCGGTGCAGACGGTGCTGCCGGGGACGAAACCCTGCGCCAAATTCAAGCAAATGCTCTGGGAGATTCCGGTGGTGATCCCGCCGCAGTTCGCGGCCGCCAAGGCTTGGAATCCCAAATTCAAGGAATGGGTCCACGGCACAGCCCCGATCCAGCAGACTGGTTTGGTGCGCCTGCTGATGGACCGCAACGTGGCGAAAATGTTCGAAGACACAAATGCTAGTGTTAGCACTACGAGTACTTCCGCAAGCTAATTTTCCCACAGATTCGTGTCGTTACAAGACGTATTTGTCTTTATGATTTAGACGAACCAGTCTAACTTTCAGGACAATTCTGAACACGAATTCAACTTTTTTAAAAATCCTGAACACGAATTACTGGCACTACCATCTTGACCTGTCAACGCAATGGTGTTCGAGATTTTCGTTTTCTTTGGTTTGAGTTTTTCGTTTCTTTTGTTTGATCCAGATCCTGTGTTGTATCTCACGCCGTTGCGTATAGATTGCTTAAGCCGCCGTGCAAGCCACAGCGAAATCATGTCAAGATGCGTAATCTGTTACGACGACAGCGTAGTCGACGCTGACAGAGAGCTATGGTGCACAGAAGTCGCTTGCGCGAACAAGCACTGCATCTGCTCCACCTGCTACTCCAGCAAAGGAGGTGTCATCCTGATAGCCGAATTCGGAGCCTGGGACCAGTCCACAAAGTGTGGCAAGTGCAAAGCATGCGCCAGATCCAAGACAGTTGCGAATTCAGCAAAAGTGAAAGATAGAATCGACCAACGAGCAGGAACTGCAGCCGTTACGGAGCAAGTCATCGCAGCTTTCCCTTGGTACGCCCAATTCGCCGCTACGTCGGTAGAGACAAAGTCGAAGTACTACGACATTCTGAAAAGGCCGCCGATACGCCGCTCCCAAAAGATTGAGAAAGATCAAGGAAAGTACATGATGAAGCTGTTCGGCCAGTGCCTGGCCAACACCAACCAAGCAGCTCAGGTACTCTTTTTTGCTTTGTAGCACAGCAGACTATGATTGCCTTGGAAATACAGCATGACAATTTCTTCATCGTTATCACCACAGGACTTCATCGACAGCACGAACATGCAAGAGATTCCGAAGTGTTCGTGGAAGACGATGATTCTCCCGCCGGAGGGATCGCTGTTGGAACTCAAGCAATACTTGCAAACCTTGATCGACTTGTTTCCGTCCGAGGATTGGATCATTCTGGCCCGATATTTCTTGTGGCCCGTGACCTTCTACGAAAAAAAGTCAGCCGCCCTGACCAAAAACTCCGTGGCCAAGAAGAATTTGTCCTTGAATTACAATTATCAACTGTACAGACAATTTCCTTTTCATGTTGCTCTCGTCCTGACTCGTGATACACAAGCAAATATCCATGCAGACCACCACATAATTCTCATGCGATTGTTCGCTAGGTAATCACAAAAATTACAAAAACCAGGTATTTTTTCATCAAAGACTTTGCGGCCGCCCTCAAAAACAAGTACGTTGCGTCCGCGGTCGACGAGGCTTTTTATAACCTCGAATACGCCTGTGCAATGACACAGGCGGCTTGCGATAATTTATGCAAGCCCAGTATTATGCAGCGCATGATGCAGATGGGCGGAAGCTTCATGTCGATGATCGCAGGAGGCAGCGGCAGGAACGCCTTCCCCGAGCTGGGACAGAACCCCACGGGCAACAACGCGATCCAGCAAAAGAATCAGCAGCTGTACAACGAGATCAACCGTATCATGACCGAGGCACCGCGCACCACCGCAGGAGCATACGCTGCGATGGAAACGGCGAAAGCCAAGAGCGAAGCGATTTTGTCGCAGTGGATGCAGAAAACCCAGAGCTGTGTCAACTGCCTCATGGGCGGCAAAGGTCCAGGAAGCCATCACGTGGGGAAGAAGATGGGCTTGAAGGCCTGCTCGGACTCGAACAACACGTGCTACATCAAGTGCCCACGCCCGCAGTGCAACGGAGAAGCCCACTGGAACAAGAGCTGCCCGGTCGTCCTTGCGGGAAAGAACGGGGGTGGCAACCAGCAGTTCGGTGGGAACCAGCAGTTTGGTGGTAACCAAAATTTTCAAAAAGGTCTTGGTAACAATTTGCTCCGTCCGTTCAATGGAAATGGAGGTCAACCGTTTGCGAAAAGAACCAAAAACAACAATGGTGGAAAAGGGAACAACATTTCTAACATTCCTACTTATACCAACCCTTTCTAACATGTTTCAATTTCTTTATCGATAGAAGAATACTTGAGTCAAGGCAGATATAAGCGTCCCCCTTTCCATGACATCAATGGAGCTCGACATAGACGGCGACATGTTCTTGAAGTTGTATCACACAGACGAGATCATGGCGAGAGACGAGCGAGTCCTCACCTTTTCCTTTATTTGCTTTCTTTCGTCGGTTGCCGGTTTTTCGTTTTCCTGTTTGTTGTGTCAGGAGTGCACTTGGCACACACAGATCTCCCAGCAACCTTCACGACAGCCTTGTAGGTAGTTATTTCACGATGAACAAATTAATTGCAAATGATGCGATAAAAGACGCTCTTGGCCAAGAGGTCAGGCAGCGCGAGTTACACAAAATTGCTGAGCAAGCGGCGGTAGCAGCATCGCTGAAAGAATTAGCGAACGCTGAAAGGAAATCAAGCAAAAAGCCGATCGTCGCGCCACCACAAGCCGCATCTATCGCCCCTGCATCATCGAAGCGGAAATCACCTGAGTACTACATCTCTCTGATGGACGCTGTGGAGACAGAGTTAGTGTGTGTGGATGACTGGCACGAGGAGGCTCTAGAGGATTTCAGCGCAATCGTGCCGTCGTCTGGATTCGTGACTGCCGTCTCTTCACCAGCGTTGGAGCATAAATTCTCGACAACGCTATTCGGAGTTACGGGAATACTCGAGCACATGGAATTACGGAAAGAGGCGTTGATGAAACCGCTTGTCTCACTAATGTGCATGAACGCCTGGTCTGATGTATCGCTGTGTATCTCCAGTGCATGCAATTCTTCGCAAGGAGCAGCAGCTGGTTCTGTTACGTCGTCGAGTTCAATTTCATCGAGTGCAACGTCGTCAAGCGACGCCACGTCTGACTCCATCGCTATCATATCGAAACCGGGAAACATAGTGCTCACGACTCCCACTCCGTCGATATCGAGTGTTTTACATTTTTACCAGCATGCAAAAGGAAAAGCTGCTAAGAATTACACGCCAGTTTCTGAAGAAGGTCTCAAGATCGATTTTACAATAAAGGCCGCAATCAGCGAGATTTTCGGTGCCTTCCCGCTTTCTGACCAAGCAGCCCAGTTATTAGAATCGGCGACTGCGGACCACGCCAACTCCTCTATAACAGAGGGTACGTCGAGAAGCTATACATCGATCTTGTCGAAGGTGATCCCAGCCGTCGCTCGTGAATTTGGTTTCATTTTGTGGCCGATAACCACGGATGCCGAGGCATCGCTTCTGTTCGTGACGTTCGCACATGTTCACTCGGTCCACAGCGCCTACAATAATGAAGATTCGAATCGAATACGGTGGGGCGCTTTTTTACAATTGAGCGCGGCGATAAACGCCTTCAATTCCTCGAGAATCGAGTTAAGCGGCTACACCACGAAGAACAGAGGCGCTTTCTTCCAGAAGCTATGGAAAGGGTACATTTTATTTGTTTCTCGTGGCTAAAAGTTTGATGATGTCTTCTCTCAGCATAAATTATGGAACTTCGTCTCGAATCATCACATATTTCCATATCACAGGTTCAAAAAAGAAGCACACCATGGAGCCCCACTGGATGCAAAGTGGTGTCCGACGACCACCGAGATGCTCGACGCCTACACGACAGAATGGGAGCACTGGCAGCGACACCACAAGCACATGGTAGACAGCGACGGAGATTTCCAGAAGAAAGTCTTGAGAAACATGTCGTGCAACGATATAGATCTAGTTTTACGACTTCAAAAATTAGCAATAGTTGTCATAGCTTTCTTCTGTGTTAGGAGGAGCGACGAGGTCAGACTGTTGCGGTTGCGTGATGTAACAATCACCGCGTCACCAGGGTCGGGACCGCAGTACGCAATTTTCGTTTCTCAAGCAAAGAATGACCAGCTCTCATTCGGCTCAGAAGCCTGGGTGCCAACGCATTTCACAAGAATGATAGCCGATTACCAGCGATTTGCCCGCGCCTTCTTTGACATAGTACTAGGACAAAAAATGGCCCCCGACGATGCCTTTTTCTTCGTGATAGGGAATGCAAACATTAAAACCAGGGGTGCATTCAAATCTAGCAAAGATGGTATTAGGAAAGACATCAAAGCCTTTTTTAGCTACGCCTTGTCAGGAACGGTTCCTGAAAAACCAATTTCGCTGCGCAAAGGAGGGGCAAAGCATTATATTGAACATGATGTCTCACGACGTTTAGCTTATTATCAAGGCGGATGGAGGAACAGCTACTGTCTCGATGTGCACTACGCACCTATCTCGAGTATGGAACTAAGACAGATGGTAAACAGACACTCGTCCAAAAGCTTAGAAACCTATGCGAATATCGCAAGCCTGAGGGCACTTGACCGCGCTCACACGATATACCTACACGATGACGACGCGATCAAATTTTCGCGCGAGGTCGAGAAGGTGGCATGGGACAGAACTTCTTTAGAATCCTTCCAGGAGGAATGCCCTAGGCTTTTCTCTCACGCCACGTGCAGCTCTTGCGATGCGGCAGTATACGGAAAAACTTTAGATTTTTTGTCAAAATGTGACGAAGATTCATAATTAAAAATCTCACACCAAGCATGTAAACTTCAGCCACGCAGGCTTCTTGCACGACGTGATATGTTGTCCTTGTTTACAGCTACTGACACAGAGCGTCAGCAGTTCAGAGCGCAGGCGCGACGCAGAGAGAAATATATGCGGTAGCACACGGTGCAAATCAGATCCAAAATTTCATCACCACAAACAATCATTAGCCTAGTACTAGCAGCTCAGCCTCAGTTTACAGCAGAAATAATGGAACGACCGCTAGGGCATTTGCCGGGATGGCGCTTCTGGTGCTTTGTGACCAAGGTGACCATCCAGAAATGCTGGTTGCTATTAAAGCGTCTCAGCACCGTACCGCAACTAATGGCACGCGCAGTCTATGATGACGATAGAATGCTCGTGGGCCATTTCTTCCGCAATTTCCGGTCCGCACAGCACTGGACCTTCCTGGCCAAGTTCTATACGACAACCATACTGCGCGTGATGGTACTTCTAGTTTTGATTCCATAATTTATATGCATCTTTAGGCACAGCGAAAGCCTTTCATTACCGGACTCTCATGATCAAAAATTCACAAGGTTCCGTATATTCTGATCGAAATCGGCATCATCAACGGGCAATCGCTGATGTACGCATGCATTTCTTACGCAGTAGTCCAGCGGGCGGAATCTTGTCGGTATTTGTTGTCATTTCCAAAATTTCAGGGACAATTAATAGAAATCCACATATCCTTCTAGTACCGAACGCAATAAAATGGACCTAGGAAATCTCGGCTATTACGAGAAACTGCCGTTGCTTCGGCAGGCAAAGTCGATGCGGTCCATGATTGATGATTTGAGTACGAAGGAGCAAAAAAATTCCACCTTTTCGCAAGTTGTCACTTCTTATCGCTGGTGCATGCGCAAAACCCTCCCCAAAAATTGCGATGCCAACGAGTTACGCAGCACCTGCAACGTGCTGTTAGACACGCTGGAGGCAATTTGTGCCAAACAAAAATGTCAAGCAAAATTAGCGGAGGGGATGGCGTCTGCGATTGATTCGCTGTATAGCCACTTGTCGGAAATCTGGAATTATCCGGCCCAGGACGAGGTGATGATGGGACGCAAGTGGGCGTCTGTGCTCCTCGCGCGCCAGTTCGCCCACACCGCAGTGCAGATCTATCGCACCTACCACAAGCAGTCCTCAGCCGACATCGCGAATTTCTACAACAACGAGAAAAAGAAGTACAAAGAAGCCCGCCTGAAGCAGTTCAACTTGCGAAAAGAAGGAAAAGCTCTGCATGATGAGAAGAAGGAGGAATTCAAGAAGGAAGATTTGCAGAAACCGACTGTTATGGACTCGTCCGAGGACGATAGCTCATACCCGTCTTCGGATTCTGACTAAACAACTTTAAAAAAATTTTTTCTTCAGTTGTCTTGGACGGATCGTCGGGTCGCAGATCGCAGTACGCAACTTCGTCCAGACTAACGGACGACTAATCGCACGCGCCTTGGCTCGATACCTGGAACTGAACCCGGAGCCGTATAATGTTACCTTTCTTTCCTTTTCGCGCAATGGCACATGTTTTTTGTTTGCATCATGATGATACTGGCATGACAAAAATACTTTATACCACTCGACCAGGTTAGATGACGACTTGCCACCGAGCAGACACACATCCTCATCGGAAGACGAGCGAGTGGATTCATCATCGGATGATGATTCCGATGCAGAGGTCGTGAACCCGCAAGAAGCCCTTGATGTAGTCCACCAGCACTTAGACTGATGTGTGCCAATCTCATCGTGAATTTCAAAAATTTTTTTCATCTTGTAGAAACACTTGATTCAACAAGAACGGAAAATAGATAGACAAAAACACAGACGACAGAGGACCACGACAGCACGATTGTTCTTCTTTCGTTTTGATCACAATCTGTGCAAGGGCACCGGTTCTTTCAGTACTTTGTTGCGTCTTTTCCAATAGTCAGTGTCATTTTGATTTCGTCGTCCGATCCCGCTAACGTCGATTCCAATAAGCTTCTCACACAGTTTCACAGATGTCGTATACACATGTTTGGTTTGTGAGTGGGCGCAGGTGGCCTCACGAGCGAATATGTTATTTTCAGAAACTGGAGAGAATTGAGCGTAATTTCATGCGCAAACTGAGGGGATGCTCAGATGAGATTTTATGTGAAATACAATCAAACTGGCTACAAAAAAATGCGAACCTCCTCTCCACGTCCTCCGCGGACGCACATGAAGGCCTAGCGGCAGCATGCGCAGACGCAAAATGTCATTTATCTAGGTTTCGGATTTTTGATCTGATCGAAAATGAACGAAAAATGAGATAAAAAGATGCGTTCGTCACCTCTCGTTATGTTTTGCGGGGTGCAAATAGGCCGCTCAGCGGCATCGCTGCGCGCACAAGATGCTCAGGACAGGAGAGCGACAAAAAGACACAAATCGCAGCACGCCTCCTTCTGCGGAGCCCAAATAGGAAAGCCACCAAAAGTAGCGGAGCCGGCACAAGAAATTCATCACTGGATAGCACAAGAAAATGCGGCATCCAACATGAAAGATAAGCCGAGGCCATGCAAGAAGGATCTGCAGAAAGAATATGACGCGTGCTGGGACGACCCCTCGCTGATCTTTCCACAGGAAGCAGTGGTGACATGGGACAGCTACCTACCGCAGCCGGGAAAAGCGCCACGAAGCCACCAGTGCGACATCGACACCGTAGACCTGTCACGCCTGTTTACATGCGGGAATGAGTTCGGCGACCCGTTTAATTTCGCGCCGTACTCCCCCTTCAAAAATGAAGACTACGAGAAGGCGGGTGCACCTCTGACACGAGCAGCAGTTAGAAAACTGCTGCAAGACCAAGAGGGCCCGAACGACAGGTGGCGCAAAGCAGAGGACGATCAGGCTTTCGCGGGTCTAACGATAAATCCAGAAGAATGCGTACGGTTTGGACTACAGCCAGAAGTTTTGCTGAAAGCCTGCACGGGGATAAAGTTCCAACAGATCGCAGAGCACCTGGACCCGATAGTATGCGAGAATTACCCGGCGGCCAAGCAGAACCCGGAAGTCTACAATAACGAGTTCAAGCGCTTCTTCGAGTGCAAAAAGATCATCCTATACGATGTGAAATCAGAAAAGAACGACAAAGGCGAAGATGTGGAAGTGTGCGACTACCCCAGCGACTTGACGTGCGTGCCAGGAAATCTGCTGTTCCAACGCGACGACAAGATTAGGGTAATCAGTGACTACAGCAGCGAGTGGGCCCTGATAAACCAGTCCATTTTTTCCACCGAGGTAAACTACAAGACCTACTGGGATATGTTTCTGCTGCTGAAGCCGAACTCAGTCGGGAGTGGTATCGACTTCATGGACTCCTTCGGCCACTGGTTGGTGCACGCACGTTTTCGCCGCATGCTTGGAATAAATCTCGAAGGGACAGTACAAAAAGGAGGACATTTGTACTGTCCTTTTGGCATCGGTATCTCGTGAAAACATTTTTTAACGGATCAGCGAAAATTCTCACAGGCTCCACTATAAACCTAGCCAGATGCATGTGGTTTTTTGTCGTGCATCAATCCGAAAAAACTGTTTTCACACGCATACCGAGACCAGCACCGGGTGAGAACGATTTCTTCGTGAAAGCTTTTCTCGCTGCAGCGAAGAGAAACGGAGTATCGTCGCCAGCACTCGACTACGTAGACGACGTGAGATTTATAACCAGCCCGGTCGACGGCAAACCACACTTCGATAAAGCCAAGTTCGACCTAGACCGAGCAGTGTACATCCTAACCCGCATGGGCATCAAGATTCACCACAAGGAATCAAAGCTAATACAGCCGTCAACAATTTTCCCCTGGCTGGGAAACGTTTTCAACACCGACCCGAGGTCGTACAACATCATGCTCGAGCCTAAAAGACGCAAAGAATACCTGCAAGCAGTGCGAGACTTCAAGCAGGCAGGCAGAAACAAAGAAGCGAAAGCCAGAGACGTAGCCAGCATCAAAGGAAAATTAGGTTCCTGCGCGCTTATCCACCCACGCGGGCCATTGGACGAGCTGAACAAGTTGCTGGTAGCTTCAACAGCACCGAAGCAGTGGGCGAAGCTGAACAGGCAGTTCAACCCGCCAGTCGAAATCTCGGACGCCGCTTTCGAAGACTTGGATTTGTGGGAAGACCTGCTGTCGACCGACCACACAAGACAAATGTTCTTCAACGGCGAGCAGACTTTTATTTGGTCTCACGAAGTCTTGGCCTTCGGAAAAGCCTTTTTCGCGTCTTTGGGACCAGAGCTGTTTATCGGTGTCTACATGGACGCTGCAAAAGGCGACATCGAGAACTGCGAAGACCGAAGAAACAGAGGCTGGGGCGGCACCGTAGCGGAGCACTATTTCCATGGACTCTTCGACGAAAAAGTGCCAGGTAGTTTTGATTTGTTTTTTCTGGTTTTCACATATACTTGTTGATGTTACATCAAATCTACAAGAATAAAATTCCTTCTATTTCCCACCATCAGATACTGCCAGCATCAACGAGTTAGAGGCCTTGGCAGTTCAGCACGTGCTAGACGCAGCCAGGGAGAAGTTAGGAGACGCATATTTTCACCAGAAAATAATCCTGATCAAGACCGACAATCCAACGGCAAAAAGAACCACGAACAAGGGCTCCGCGGCTACGCCGATTCTCAAGAACGTGACGAAAAGCTTGACATCCTTCGCATCCAGCACAGGCACAGAAATAGTCGCGGCCAAGATCGCGGGCGAAGTGAACATAATCGCCGACGCCCTGTCACGCCACGAAGAGCATTTATTTGCGTTTAAAGATCCCTTTCCGGATAAAACTTTGTGTAAGCGCTCGTGGAACATTGTGATGCGCGAGATACCGGGTCTGAATGTCGACTGTTTTGCAGATCACCACAACTGGCGTTTCCCGGAATACTACACGGCACACAGTCATCCGTTCGATAACTTCGACTTGTTTTATAACAAGCGTTCCTGGTGGTTCCCACCAATACACCTCGCAATAGTAACAGCTCGCTTCCTCGCCAACTTCCAAAAAATTCCAGTAGCTCAAAGACCACGTTTTGCACTGATGCTGCCGATGATCAACCCCATGTTCTACGACCTGGCGTCCAACTTCGTACAGTTCTGCACGTACAAGAAGGGTTCCAAGGTATTTTGCACAGCGCAGTGCCCACTCGTATACGGAGCACACGAAGATTGGACGTTGTTGTTGTCTGTGCATCTACACGACTGGGGTAGAGACAGAGAAAAAACAGAAATAGGCGCACAAGTTACAAAAATTTTACGCAAGCCTTACTTTCGTCAATTTCCCGAGCTCGCTAGGAGCAAGTTAAGAATTATGGATATTTGTTATGCGCGCGAGAGGTTTATAGTCCACATCACATGCTGCGTCCCGTGCAAACCCAGCGGTTTGGCGGCACAGTTGTTTGCAAAATATCCGAAGGCAAACCGCTATGGAGAGCCGTTTTCTGCGAAACCACTAGGAGGATATGAAGTGATAGGAAAAATTGTCAATATTTACGCTATGGTCTGGCCAGGAAAACCCGTTCTCAACAGAGTCCCACGACCATCAGATGTAGTACCGGTAGAAGCATTTACAGCAGATGACTCAGCAGAAGCTCGCCTTTTTCGTTTCAAAAACGCGTTGTACGACTTTATTTTGTCAATCATAGACGAGACAGAATCAGTAGCAATCCCGCTCAGAATTGGACAAGGCTCATGCGCAGGCGGACAAAAAGAATACTGCGCAGTGATCGCCAAAGCCATCGACGTCGCATTTCGAAACAATGTTGACGTCAGTATTTATGAGAAGCCGTGCGCTCTATAATATCAAACACACACATCTTACCTTGGGATACTCTGGAATTAGCGCCCAGACTACATGTTTGTAGCATGTGCTCTGTTCTAGTCCTATCTGGAAAACTCAGATCACTTCAAGATCAAGACCTCGTGGGTCTCTCGGTCTAGATCGCGTGTGTGTGTGTCGGGTACTGAGCTTGTACGGTCGCTCAGCAAAATAATTACGAAACCTTTTCTCTACGACAACAATTTAGATCGTCTTACAGTCACGCGTGAGAGCGTTTGCGATTTGTGTAGAAACATTTTTTTGGATTACCTTTAGTACACTATTTATTTTCCATTGATACTGATTCCTTTGTTACACAAGACAAAACTGCATTAGCCAACGAGTGCGGAATGAGATGCCACCAGCGGGGAGCAAAGATCTTTCCTGCTAGCGCTATGGTTTCGAAGATTTTTACGACGTGTCAGGAAAACGCAAATGAAACGGACCAAGACACACCATCCAAGTTATCAGACGCGTGTTCTTTTCCGGTATACTATGTGACGGCGGCGAGTTCGCGGAATTCTTCAGTCAACCCTTGCCGTTCTTCCGATGCATCGACCAGGTCGCGCGGGAGTTCCGCGGCGGCCCCAAACGACCGGCCTCTGGGGGCTCTAGTGGAGACAGCCAAAAGGGCCGCGCAGATTCGGGGCCGCAGCCTGGTGGAAGTCTACGAGTGCGCCGGGCAGGTGGCGAAGTCTTCCCGGGTCGATGGTTCGCTACGCCGGGAGCTGCGTCGTGCCCACTCCGCCCCCGGGCGACGCCGCCTACAGGCGGCAGCGCCGGCGCCGGGGCTTTGCCGCAGCGCGGCCCCCCGGGCAGCCCGCGGGCTTCCCTGTCGCCCCAGGGGCCGCCCACCAGCTGCAGGGATATGGCGCCACTGCGCGCGCGGCGCGGGGGATGATCGCGGAAAAAGGCTCCCGGAAAGTCCGGGAGGAAGAAGCGCGGGGGCGCGGCAAGCAGCTGGCTAACACTGAGCGCGGGCGGGGCGCCCCCGCGTGCGCTGCCGTTTGCCGGGGAGAATGCCCGGGCGGGCGGGAACTTGCCGCGCCGCCCCCGGTGTGGGGTGCGCCGCTATTCGGGGCCTGCCGTACGCCGGGGCGGCGGCAGTCTGCCGGCCCCGCGCGCCGGCTTGCGCGCCCGCTTGTTGTTGCGGGCGGCTGCGGCGTGCTGCGCGGCGCCCATGTGGGCGACAGGCCCCGGGCACTGTAGGCGCGCCGCGCTCGTAGCGCCGCCGCGCTTGGGGATCGGGCCGGGCCCCTCCCTTGTCGTGCAGCGGGCGCTCCTGGTCTGTAGTGCGGCGCCTTTGCGGCCGGCCGGCCTCGGTGATTTCGGGCGCGCGCACTTCGTTGGCGTCGTCGCACTTGTTCCGCCGACGGCCAATTGCCTGCCCGCTGAAATAGCTCGGCGCCGCCGTGGGGCCTCATTTGTAAGTAACTGCTTCAAGGGTTTTGGGCCAGTACAAAGTGCGGCCGTTCTCGAGTATGGCGCAGCTGGCAAGTTTGGCTGCTTTGCGCAAAGCGGTGTCCCTGTTCCAAATTTCAAGCAAGTAGCGAGCTGATCCGTCTGAGTATACATAGATCGTGTTGCGTTTCGGCAGTTTTTCCCAACCGATCTTGCCTAGGCCATTTGCTGAAGATCATGTGCTGTCGTTTACTGAACTCGCGATCTTGTAATGTTATTTGCCTCTTGTGACCGGTTACAGTATCGAAAAAGCGATGGGCGTTCTGAAACCGAGAAATCAAAGCAGGACATACGACGTTTTCGCACTAGCATATCCTCTATGCACGCTGCTTTTTCTACGAATTTTTACCTCTCATCTGAAGAACCGCTCGTGTCTTCCTTTCTCGACGCACCTCCTTTTGTTTCTAATCCTATTGACGCCGGTTACCTGGCAGCACTGACATTGTTCTCTATCAAACCATTCGTTTGAGGGCATTCATGTCGATCAGAATAAACAATGGCGAATCCGACGGGAGCACCGGCAAGACCGTCTCTGTAGATGAGGTACTTCGCCTCTTGCAAGCTCCGGTCAACGACGCAACCCTCGATGAGGCGCAAAGCCATGGAGCAAGTGATCGGGATAGCAAACCGGCGCCGGCAGCAACCACAAGCGCTTCGCGAGTTCTCGGCGAAGGACGAGAAGCAGACGTCCTAGCCAGTGTTTTACAGAACTACGCCGCTGAGCTCGTTCCACCGCTCCCGGAAGACGAGATCTCCGAGGCGCATTTCACAAGTTTTCATCTCGGACGCGGGAGTTCCGACCACATTGCCGTTTTGGCCGACTACGCGAACCCACATGACACGCCCGGTCTCGCACTAAAATGGAGTCGTCGCGTGTTTGGCGCAGAACCCCTCGCCGAGTGGCAGCAGAATTTTTGTGCGAAGGACGAAGCTGTGTTCGTGCACGCCATCGCAAATCAGACATCGGACTGGTTTGCGCGGTTCTCGGGGGCGAAGGACCTGAATGCTGCAGTCAAGACGGTGTTCGGCGCCAGTGTGTCGGGGGTCGAAAACAAGCAAGCCGACTTGGTCACGATAGCAGCAGGAAGCGACGGACCAGAGAAAAGTGAACATCGCGCTGTACTTCGCTACGGCCATCGCTGCATGGCCGTCCTTTTCGCAACTCATTTGGTGAAAGCGAACAGCGGAGGCCTGGTAGTCGTTTTGGATGCGGAAGAGGTGGGCCAAAGGTCTCACCAGGAGCGGCGAAGCAGAGAGCTTGCAACCGTCCTCAGCTGTCTCTTCGAGGAAGTGAATCAGTATTCGGAAGCTATCGTCTGTTTGCGGCGGCGCGATGCTGACGGCGCGCAACGAGAGCTTCTGAAAGCCTTTCGCGCCGCATCAGAGAAACTAGCAGCTGGCGTTGAGCGCACCTTTCTTTTTGGCGACGAGGCGGTATTGAAAAGTTCTAACTCTGATGGCACTGTACGCAGCTTGCTGGAAAATCGCACCCACGCAAGAACTAATGACGAAAGGGAGGAGGAACCAGCAGCGAAGCGACGGCGTGTGGAGACGCTGAAGCATCGAAAGGTTTGTGAGGAGTACATAGGAACGCCGCAGACCCCTGGGGCGGGCCATTTCGAGTTGAGCATACCATCGCTGACGTCAGGTAGCAGAGCCAATTCCGAGGTCATTCTTTCTTTGCGAGCCGACACGCTAGCGAAGTCCGCAGAGCAGGATGTCGTTGGTGTTTCTCATCAGCCCGGCTTCGAAATGGAGCGGAACGCCGCGGAATACGGGTCGCTTATGGTTGCTGTGAGCGCCGGGAACTTCGTAACAGGCGGGGAGCGAAAGGTAGAAGGAATAAAAAAGTGGCTTGCGAGCACAGAAGCGCTGGAGAGGAACAGGCACAGCAGTTCGAGGGACTCAGGGCGAGATGAACATGTTTCTGACAAGTTTGGATTCGCTTGCCGCTTCTCATCGATGGTCCCCGAATCTTCCCTCTCGAAATTCTCGGATGCCCTATCTTCGCTTGCGTCTCGCCAGGGGGAAGCTACGGAGCTAGATTCGCACTGGCACCACAATTCCACTTTCCGTCAAGAGGGACCGTGGCGAGCATTCCTGCCGTCAATGCCAGATCTTTCCAACAGCGAGGTGCGCACGAACCTTGGTTTTTTGCAGAAATTGTTCGCGGGGCGAAGAAGTGTGCCGACGCGAGATGAAGGGAAAAAGTGCGCTGTCATCGCTATGGTCGACGCCACACCCGCACCGCAAGCCCCGAAAGAGACTTCATCGCCACTGCGGTTCAACTTGAGTAGAACACTCCGCGTAGGGGTTTTGCGGTCACCGCACGACGCGACGACATCGATGGAGCTTTTAGCCACCACTATCCTGGAAGGGCTGCAATTATTACAAAGTGCTGCAGGTGAAGATCCACCAATGTCCACGTGCAGTTTAGTCCTCCGATTTCGGAGCGCGCTGCTTACTCGAACTGAAGTCTCACTCATGCTTCTCGTGGCCGCTTGCTTCCGCAAGATCACTATCCAAGCGAGCGACTGCGCACCGCCTTTCGCCTTTGGTGGAGGTGATCGGTTTTTAGTCGCAACGGGCGGAAACCATTCGCGGATACAAAAATTGGCTGAGACGCTTGCGAAAAATCCCGTCGCGATTCGCGACCCACGGGGCCCATGTATCCATCCGGTCTACGTGTCAACAGGAAGCAGTTTCAGAAAGTTCATGCGGGACCGAAACGAGGCGTTTTTCGCACGGGAAGTGGCTTTATTAGAGCAGTATCTGTCGAGGACACAAGTGCCTACGGGTTTCACTTCTCAAACCAGTCCAAGCCCAAACGCAGATCATAATGAAGCGCATTCTCGCCACCTTCCGGTCGATTTTCTCGCGACCACGCTAGCGATTCGAGACTTGTCGTATTTCTTGAAGGACGAGCCAACATCATCGTCAAGTCACCAAGCAGCAGTAGACGCCACCACGCGGTGGAGGTCACCAGCTATTTACTACCTCTACTTCGGGACCTTCGACCCCTTTCACGAGAATCACGTTGCGATGGTTAAGCACGTGCTGTCACGCGGTGACGGCGTTCTGCTGTTTCCCAACGAGGACACGAACCCGCTGAAGAGAACAAAAGTCACCCTCGCCGACAGGATTGAGATGCTCTCTTGTCGAGTGGGAGAATTTGCAATAGAGGAAAAAAACAACGAAATCGCAGCCGCGGTTGCCAGCAAGCGTCTGCGAGTGGTGCAGCTCACTACGTCTTCCAGCAGCGTCGACAAGGATTTTTCAGTATCATCGACAAGTTCTTACGACCCTGAACTCGCACAGTTAGGGACGAATTGGCCTGGGCGGTTGAAGTGCCGCTCAGTCCTCGAGCGGCAACTGAGTCTGGAAACCGGACGCGTCGTCCGTGTTGGCTTCATGCTCGGGGAGGACTCTTGGCGTTCGAGTTTGAAACGCGCAGATCAGCACAAGCAGTCCGGCGTGTTTGCTTTGTTGAAAGACAAGAGAATCGAGGAGGCACAAGATCACCTGGCGAAAATACCGCGGCCGGATGTGGATAGGAAATTGATTCTCGTGTTCCCCCGATCGGTGGAAGAAGCCCAAAAAGCCGAAAAAGCCGCGGGTCGGGAAGAGGTGGACCGGTTTTGGGTCGGGTCAAATTTCGCGCATCTCGTCGGCTATGCCCGGGACTACGAAGACCCAACGCAGGAGTTGTCTTCGACGAAGCTGCGGGCACAGCTCGCGGAGAAGAGCGGACGAATACCGGCGAATCACCTCCACCCTTCGCTCGTGGAATTCGCGCGACAACGAGGACTATACGAGGAGGTTTCAACTATAACACCAGCGGGGCATAATTCGCTTGTTGAAGATTTTCGTGAGCAATCGCGCACCGCAGTCGTCGGGAATAAAGCAGCAAATGCGCATCATCTTCAAGCAATCTCGCAAGAACAGCAAGCTGGAAATAATGATCAAGTCACTCCTGCGTTTCCACAACCTTCCTCTTCCTCGCGCGTTCGCGAGCACTACGACGAGCGCACCGTGCAGGCAGAGGCGCAAAACCGCAAGAATTCGGCTTCCGTCCAGTCGCGGAACACGCACAACTTGTTGAAAAGCTGTGTCATCTTGCGCTACCTGGAGCTCGTGCGGAAGCTTCTGCCGAGCGACAAAAAGTTTTTATCGCTACTGGACTTGGGGATCGGGAAGGGCGGCGACCTCGCAAAGTACCGCAATGCGGGGGTGCTGCAGCTGTTCGGCGTAGATATTTCGGGAAAAAGTCTTCAGGAAGCACTACGGCGGGCACGGGAAGAGGCCGCGAAGGATCAGCGGGCCAGGCACGGGGAGCTGAAGAAACTGGCTGATACGAAGCTGGAGTTACTGCTCCTCGAAGGCAATTCCTTTTCGCCTGGGGCGGAACTGCGGTTCGATTCCTACGATTTCGGCACGAGCAGGGTGGCAGCGACGAAGAACCAAGTTTGGTTTCACGCCGTGGCTTCCATGTTCGCGTGCCACTACGCGTTCAGCTCCGAAGCCAGCGTCCGCGCGCTGCTGAAGGCGGTTTCCTCCCGGCTTTGCGAAAAAGGGGTCTTCTTCGGCGTCATCCCCGACATGGACAGTATCGTGGAACACTGCCAGAAGTCGTCGGACGAGAACAAAGACACTACTAGCTCCGCACCGTGCTGGAAAACCGACTGCTTTTCCGTCGAGTTCTTGGACAAAACAGCGTGGAGCGCGGCACAAAGGTTGGGCAACCAGAATAAAGAACAGGGCAAAAATATTAATGCAGCAGGAAGCGAACAACAACTCGAGGTGGATCCCTTCGGCCACGAGTACTCCTTTTCTTTCGTCGACGGTGTGGAGCAGCTTTCCGAGCCGCTGGTCTACTGGCCTAAGTTCGCGGAATTGGCATCGGAGTATGGCTTAGAGGTGGTGCAGAAGCAGCGACTGTCGGATCTGGTGCCGCTGCGAGCAAACGCAACAGAACCGTCCACGATCAGCAGTGGCGGCGACACGGAGCGACTAATTCGGCAGTACCATTATAAGGGCGGGCTAAACCCGGTCATCGGAGATCTGTACTGCTGCTTCGCGTTTCGAAAGACACAAAGCACTGTGATGACGCTGAGAACTTTGCAAGAAGCGATCGCAAGCATGGTGGACACGCACAAGATTCATGAAAAAGTAGAAAGCATGTGATAGACCTTTTTTCTCACCGAGAGGTTTTTACATAACGACGAGACGCGACAATCACGACTTACTTTGGTTGATGGCAAGGGGCCCCGAACCTGCATAATCTTTGTGAGGGATCTCACAACTGCAATTGAGTGTTCGGAGATGAAAAAGGATCAGTTTATTTGTTTGTGCCCGCGAGATCTGTCTAGATCCACGTATGTATATGCTGAAGCCTTCGACTTCCATACAGTAACCCGAGACTTTTCGTGAATACATTTGGCAGTCGAAGTAGATGATCTGTCTTTGACGGCACATTTTTTCGGTTTTATTTCTGATTGGTCGCTTCTAATACCTTCGGGCCGCTTGATAAGTTTTCGAAAACTATCTTCTGCTTTCAAACTTAACGTTGAATCCTTCACACTACCACTCCACCTACACTCCATCCTTATTTACTTGCCGGAAACTGAGCATGAGGCTGCTCGCTCTGCACTCCTCCTGCATCTCTACTTCTGCTAATATGAGGTAACAAACCTTGAACTAATTTCTTGCCATGGCGACAGCCCGGCAGCTGTACGCGGTCTCGTGCGAATGTCCGCACGGGTTGCGGATCGAGGTGGACTGGCAGCCGGGCGACGACGTGACGGCAAGTTTGTTCATCGACCACTTGCTGGTTTGCCAGCGACAAAACCCGTTTTCCACGAGCAGCAGTGGCAAATGGATGCATTTCCCGGTGCGCGTTCGGGATTTGCCGCTCACAGCGCGCATAAATTTTCAGGTGGTACGCGAGAACGGGGGCATCTACGAGACGGTTTTGCATTTGTTTCAACCGGACGCAGTGCTGAAACAAGGGCGGCAGTTGCTAATCCTGCGCGACCCGTTGGAGTTGGCCATAGCCGAAGAGCAGGACGAGGTTGATGAAAGCAATGGTGACAGCACCGAGACGGCTGATATAATTAGAGTGAGGTAACAAACCAAATCTGGAACTTCGCGGTTGAGTTCTCATCCGGCCGGCCGGCCGGATGAGAACTCAACCACGTCACCGGCGGAATCGATCCGGCCGCCCGGCCGGCCCAGTCGTCTTCTCCCCTCCCTCAACCGGTGTGGACCCACTCTCACTCTGCTCCCCCGCTGTCCCGCCCGAGCCGCGTTTTATTTACTATGCAAAAAGCCCCTGTTGTCATGCAAAAGCAGCGGAAAGCGCCGAAACCGAGAAAAACAGACGCTAATAGTAATTTATTACTCCTTTATTTGCTTTTCACACCACCAGGCAGGGCACTACTCCCAGTTCCGCGCTGTAGTGTTGTTTTGCTATGCAAAAAGCCCGTCTCTTGTCATGCAAAAGCAGCGGAAAGTGCCGAAACCGAGAAAAACAGATCATATGTTGCTTCTTCTTCAACTGCTACGACTACTACTGGGCGCTGCTACGTACAACTACTGCTGGGTGCTGCAGTACACACTTACTACAACTTGGTTGGTCGGTGGTTGGTTACTTGGTTGTTGGTCGGTGGTTGGCGTGCCGTCGCGATTCGAGAAGCCTAAGTGCAAGGCTTTTGCGTGTGGCACTCACGAGAAGGAGAGCGCGCTCCTATTTTTGGAAGCAATACGAGAAGAAAAAGCACAAAAGTGAGTAAGTAACTTTCTTTATCGTGTCGGATCCTCTAGAGGGATCCTCATCCTGCTCTGGCCAGTTTTAAATTGCAACTGGAAGACCCTCTTCATTTTTGATCAGAATTAGATCCGCATCCTGGCGCTGGCTGGCATTGATCATTTACGATCTTGCGCACGCTTACATGGTCGATACAGAGGGCGCGCTTCGTCTGCCGCGGAAGGTTGCGACTTGTCCCTGCGGGTTGCGAGTCTGGTTTAACTCGCAACCAAGTAACCAGTAGTAGTTGTACGTAGCAGCGCCCAGTAGTAGTTGTAGGAGTTGAAGTAGAAGCGACGTATGATCTGCTTTTCTCGGTTTCGGCACTTTCCGCTGCTTTTGTATGACAAAAGAGGGGCGTTTTGCATAGCAAAACAACACTACAGCGCGGAAGCGGGAGTAGTGCCCTGCCTGGTGGTGTGAAAAGCAAATAAAGGAGTAATGAATTACTATTAGCATCTGTTTTTCTCGGTTTCGGCGCTTTCCGCTGCTTTTGCATGACAAAAGTGGGGCTTTTTGCATAGTAAAAACGCGGCTCGGGCGGGACAGCGGGGGAGCAGAGTGACAGTGGGTCCACACCGGTTGAGGGAGGGGAGAAGACGACTGGGCCGGCCGGGCGGCCGGATCGATTCCGCCGGTGACGTGGTTGAGTTCTCATCCGGCCGGCCGGCCGGATGAGAACTCAACCGCGAAGTTCCAGATTTGGTTTGTTACCTCACTCTTACAGTTTCTTCGCCCACTGCAGAGGCAGAACAGGAGTTGCTGAATTGGGACAAGTTACTGGATCTCGCGGACCGTGGACTCCTCGCGGAAGGCGGCGGCTTTGCGCGTGAGCACATCCAGAATCTCGCGGACGATGCTTTGCATCGGCTGGGAAAGGAGGTGCTGACGGTCCACTTACCGTGTTTCACGTACCCGGTCATCTGGGGCGAAACCACGTACGCGGATTCTGTGGCGGTGCGACACATGTACGCAACCAGCCCCAACGCGCCCCCGGTGCTGCTTGCGGGGGCGGATGAAGCGGTCCCTTGGACGACGAGCTCTCAAGACGGAGATGATGACGACGCTGAAAATGTTGAACCCTGCATCAACAGCGGCGAGTTGTCACGTGCAGAAAGAGGGGGCAGTACGAACCCAAAAAATAGCATCACGCCTTCCAGCTCCAAAAGCACGGCGGTTTCGCTGATGGACGTGTTGTCGCAAACGTGGTATCCCGACACAGGCGTGGATGCACACAGCGGGCTTGGCAGGTCGCACTTTGTCGTGCTCGTGGATCACGAGCTGGAAAGCAATTTCGAACATCCCGCGCACCTCAAGTACCTCAAACTTCAAAAGGGCGAGGGTGGGGAGAAGGAACAGAGTCAGGTATTGTAAAATGAATGTAGACTGATGTTAGAAACAAATTCATGGATCCACCATTTAAGATGAGAATTCGGGGGGTAGTTCGTTGGGTGTCGCAAGATGAAGAACTCACATTGTAAATAGACTCTCCTTTTCAAATACCCCAGGGCGTCCTCCGTCCGAACGGGGAGGAACTCACCCGGTTGAACGAGCTGGTCCGGCGGCCAAAACGGACGTACAGTGTGGAGGAGAAGTTGTTGCTGTACAAGTTTCGGCACTCGCTGATGGACAAAAAGGAGGCCCTGGTGAAGTTTTTGCTCGTGGTCGACTGGCTGGACGCGGCGGAGAAGAAGCACGCGCTCGAACTGATGTCGCAGTGGCAGGCCATCGACACGGATGACGCGCTAGCGCTGTTGAGCAAGGATTTCCGGGGCGTCGCCGAAGTGCGCCGGTACGCGGTGGACCGGCTGGAAAACGCGTCGCAGGAAGAGCTGCTCGGGTATTTGCTCCAGCTGGTGCAGGCGCTGCGGTACGCGCCGGGCAACCGCGGCGCGTCCGGAGAGAACGACCCGTCGTCCGAAGTTGCGGAAGGGGTCGCAAAAGACGCGTTCGACAATAGCGGGGAGGCGGACCCATTACTGGTGTTTTTGATACACCGAGCGCAGAGGAACGTGGTAAGCGAGGGTAGTAGTTTTGCATACTGCATAGAAAGCAGGATCTTCATGTCTGTATAAGAGCCTCACTTGAGAAATTGCTTAAGGATTCACTCTCTACTACTTGTATCTGCAGCCCGGTTTTGTACTTGTGACGTGGCAGCTATCAGACAGGAAGAAGTGACGAGCTCGCCCTGCGTAAGTATTGACTTCATAATTTCAGCACTTTCATTCATTCCTTCTTTCAGGTTCTCGCCACCTACTTCCACTGGTTTCTGATCGCCGAAATCGAAGCGAGCGACAGCGGGCAATTTCGGGAGGGTGAGGCCGCGCTGTTCAACGCGTACATCTTCGTGAAGGCGCGGCAGCAGCTGCTGGACTCCCTGGAGGAGAACCAGCCGGCGTTCGCGAAGATCATCACGGACCAGATCACCTTCCGGCGGAAGCTGCTCTGGGCCATGCGGATCAGCAAGGCGCAGAAGCGGCAGAACATCGAGCTGAAGATCGCGAAGTTCCAGGACGCGCTGTCGGGCAAGCAGGTCCCGGACCCGGACCTGGGGGACCGGATGGTCTCCAAGCAGTTCCAAGTGCTGGATCTGCCCATGATCGTGGACCCCACCAAGCGGCTGGTGCGGATCATCCCCTCGAAGTGTTTCCTGATCAAGTCTGCCATGTACCCGGCAGTTTTGCATTGCGAGGTCAAGGTATGACAGTGCACAACCCCCCCTCCCCCTCTTTGTCATGCAAAAACGCAAACTCAGCTGCTACCTTATGGCACCGCGTGCATGACAAATTCCGGAACTCCAAACAGTACTACACTCGGCGCATGAACTTGTCATGCACAGGGTCCACCTGTACTGGTGTTTGTAATGCTGTTGATGCCATACAAATGAGGGGGAGGGAGAGTTGTGCACTCTCATACAAGGACGAGAACGAAATCGTGTCCCTGCGGAAGTTATCAAATGCAAAAATGTCTGGGTCTGGAAACTTGTGATGCTAAAATGTGAATGGTGGGCGCACTGCAATACGCAGCCAAGCATGACAAATTTTTGAGCTGCTCTTGTGTTTCGTTTTCCGCATGGCAGCCTGCGTTTCTGCGTGACAGACAAGAGGCCCTTTTCCTGCTCCTGCATCAGACTTTCTCGAGTCATGCCAGACAAGCATGACATTCTTCCAGACCCAGACATTTTTGCATTTGATAGAAGTACATGTTCAAAGAGGGCGACGACCTGCGACAGGACCAGCTGGTGCTGCAGATGATCATTCTGATGGACTCGCTGCTGAAGAAGTACGGTCTGGACCTCCGGCTCACGCCCTACCAAGTGATTGCCTGCTCTACTGTAGACGGCTTCATCGAATTTGTTCCCGACGCGCAAAATTTGTCCGCGGTTCTGGCGGAGAACAACAACGACCTGTGGGGCTATTTCAAGTCCATCTCGGCAGAAAACAATGCGGCAATGCTTTTGAAAACATCAGCTTCGGGTGGTGGAGGTACTACCAAAGGAGCTTCATTGTGTGGCATTTATACCACATCAACAGCACAGCAAGGCGCTAGTGGAGGCTACTCGACTAGTAAAGAACTCAATGTGACCAACAAACCCTTGTCGTCTACCCTAAGTTCTGCTACCTCTACTGCTTCACACCAGAGACCAGAGGTAGACCCGGAGATCTTGGACAACTTCGTGCGCAGCTGTGCCGGTTACTGTGTGATCACGTACATTTTGGGCATCGGGGACCGGCACCTGGATAATCTGATGGTGTCGAAGTCCGGCCAAATGTTTCACATCGATTTTGGTTACATTCTGGGCAATATCCACTGCAAAGAAAAATTACATGTCGGGGGCTGGATTATAAACCTATGATGCTGCAGCTCGCTGAATTGTGGATGCTTTTTGCAACACTTGCAGTCGCAGATTTTCCTGGAATTATGCAAGACAATTAACAGATACAGAAGCTTTAGTTTTCATTCACAGCACCCAGGCATATTTGCAAAGCATAAACAAGGACCCGAAGCCGCTACCGCCGCCGATGAAGTTGTGTCGCGAGATGGTGGACGGCATGGGCGGGAAGGATTCCACGGGGTACCAAACCTTTTTGAGCAACGCGTGCGAAGCCTTCAAAATTCTGCGGCGGCATCAGAATTTGGTCGTGAATCTACTCTACCTGATGTCCGACGCGGGGATTAAGGACATCTCGCAGTTTGCCCTTTCAAAGCTGCAGGAGAAATTCATGTATGCAATGCAAAAGAAATATCGTTGATTTGGTAGAGAAGAGTAAGTACGTACCTGCAAGTTGTAGGCTCCTGCATTGAAGAGAGCGGATGAAGCAATTATGCGATTTTCTAGATGCATCTACTAATAAATCTCTAGCCAGCAGCGCAACTTTTGCCTGTCGGGTCTTGCCAAGATTTGTACTTACACGACCTTTGCTATTCCTATTGCTTTTGCAATGCATATCACGCCGGAGAAACGAGACGAGGAAGCTGAGAAGGAATTCATTTTGCTCATTAACGAGTCCGTAAACGCGCTCTTCCCACAGGTCCTCGAGAAACTACACAAATGGGCGGTGTACTGGAGGTAGACGGGCGATGTACTGGACGCAGGTAAAACAAATGGCCGCCAAAAGTGGTTTTGCAGAAAGAGCACAGTGCAAGAACATTTTGATGCAGCTCGAGACCAGGAGAAACGGGTCAATAAGGGTGTGAACAATAAAGCTCATCTTTTTTGCTGCTGGTGGGTGCCTATTTCGTTCTGTAGGAGATGTGCAGATGATGAACCCGAAGCAAAGAGACTGAAAGTTGTGAAGACAATATGGCAAATAGATCGGTCGACTCTGAATGAGGCCCGTGTCCTTGAGGCACAAATTTACCTTGAGGGGTTTGGTTCGTGACGCCGCATCATTTTCTTGTGATGCCGCATTATCGTTTTGTTGACTCCAAGCACACTCTTCAATCGCAGGGAAACGTCGTGATCAATAACATGCTAAAAGTCGTGTCGTCACTGGCAGTCGGGGCCTACAGAATCATCGTCACCGCGTTAGAAAAAAAGTATCGTCGTGTCGCGTTTGCCAAACGGTTTAGCGCTATCGCAGGAAAAATCAAAGATCACAGGCTGCAGCCCGTTGCCATTTTTCGTGCAGAAGGCATCTTCGTGTCTTCTAGGGGGTGTGTTGTGTGGCACGTGACGTGATGTCGTACGTACAGGCATCGCGTATTTATTCAATGAATGTTTCTACGGCTCACGTTTTCGCCTCGATCTTGAAGGATAATTGTCCGCGAGTATGATTCATTCCTGCAAGAAGTGTCCTCATAAATACAAGTTTGAACGTGTTTTTTCAATGCGCCGGAAGGCGAAGTCACGGCAGAAGAAAGTAGGATCGATTCCAATTTACCTTCCCAATCTGTAAGATCGTTGCCAACTAGGGCTGATTCTCATGATGGAGGGGGATACAAGGCGACCGCAAGTAGAGACAGCAAGCGTGTCGACAACATACTCGGTGGACACCGAATCGACCAGTGCCTTGGTGTACATATCCAACGGGGAACTTGTCCCCGGCTACGCCGCTACTGCGCTCCTGAAAGAGGAAAGTTGGAGATCACGACTGTCCGCTACAACCAGCGGTTCAACAAGTGGGAGCAGAGCGAAGGGGGTCGTGTCCGCGTCGCCGACGGACGAAGTAGAAGATGGTGCAGAGGAGCATGCTGATGTTGAACAAGGATTGCTCTACGCTCCTCCGCAAGCGACAGGAGATAATCATCTACACCGCGGGCGAAGGGGACGCACTAATGCGCAGAAGGTCTTTGACGCAGTGAATGGCGACGGTGCGGCAGAGCAGCGCGTGAGTGCGTTGGAGAACCTGGATCACAGTCTCCAGTCGGCGGTTCTCGTGTCTTCCATGTATGCGCTGGCCGGGCTGAAGTGCACTGCTGGGGGGACAAATGTCCAACTGTATGCGGAGGCCTTGTGGATGTGGGGCATCACTTTTGCCTCCTACTCGCTGCAGTTTCTTCTCGTCATCGCGGTGCAAATGGAGATCACGGGGAAGTTTGCCGTCGCGTGGAAGCAAAGTCTCCAGGAGCTGATTCCAGCGTTGGGCACAACCACCTCCGAAACCGTCAAAACTGCCTTCTCAAGCTTTCTCAGCCTGGGATCCGCCGAGCATCTCGCGCAGCAGCCTGGTGCTGGGTTCCACTGGTCAGCGGACAGGCGGTTCCTGCCCGCAGGGGCCAACAACAACCCGCGGCTTGACCAGCAGCCCGCCAGCAGCAATATCGAGGATCGAGCCAACATGTGGACCACACATCATGCTGCGGCGAACATCACAGAGCACCTAACGTACCTTCGCGAAAACCAACCGGACAAATTTAATGAAGTCTGTGACTGGTCCATTTCTTCCGACATTTGGCTGATTCTCTCCCTGGCCCTAATTCACGTGTTTGCGGTCTGGGCAGAAACTGGGAAGCGGCTGCACATCACTGGCTGGTGCTTTCTCGGATCGCACCGGATTCCGTCTGGCCGTGCCGCTGACTCGATTGCACTGGAAGCGAGCGTGGAATTTGAAGATGAAGACGCGAAACAGGTGGAGGGCGGACGACGACTTTCGCACAAAATCACGTCTGTCGACAAGGACCTTATGTTCGTGCTGGTTGGCTGCCCGCGGTGGTTCAAGCTGATCTTTAACCTATTCGTCGTGTTGCCGCAGGTTGTGGTCGCGGCCTCGACCCTTGCAATCGGTTTGGAGTACTACATCACTGCGACCATTGACAACATCCTAGGTAACGCCGCACTCTTCCTGATTGTTTTACAGGTCGACGACTACGTGTATGAGGCCGTGACGACGCCCGAGCGCCAGAAGGAGACAACGGATGCGCGGATTCTGATCTCGCGGCACATGAAAGCGGACAAACTGAACCCTCGGACCATGTGGGTACGCTCGCTCTTTGCGGTCTTGATTCCCCTTCTGCTGTGGTACTTGATAGTACACATCGTCCCTGCGAGGGTTGGTAGTATCAACTGCAAAAATGTCTGGGTCTGGAAACTTGTAATGCTAAAAGTGGATGATAGCTGGACTGCAATACGCAGCCAGGCATGACAAATTTTTGAGCTGCTATGTGTTGCGTATTCCGCATGAGAAACAACGTTTTCACATGACAGATAGGAGACCCTTTTCGTGCCCATGCATCACAGATTCTCGAGTCATGTCAGCCATGCATGACAAATGTAAGAATCTTCCAGACCCAGACATTTTTGCAATCCATAGGTAGGACGCCGGAGCAGATCGAAGAAATGATGGACTACTGCAAGACTATCCACTGCAGATGCGTTGTCGGGGTCTGGAAATTACGTAGCGAGTTCATGCTTGTTTTATCGCACTCCCGGGAATATATAATTCTGTGTTCTTGCATGAGGGGCAATAAAAGCAGAGCTTTGATGTCTGGCACGCGATGAACGCGCAACTTTTAATGGATGCGCACTACGCATGGGGGGGCGTAGTTCGCGCTCCAAAGACTTGCTGTCCTCTGCTGTACTCACAAGCGTCCCTGGTTTCATTCGCAAATTTATGCGTGATGCATGTACATGTTTGCAGACCAAGACACATTTGCAGTTGATAAGAACGGATCTGAGAACACGGATATTCAACAACACCTGGGACTGGACGGATTTGCTCAATATTCTGGAGGAGTACTGAAGGGGCCGACTCGCTTT
Source organism: Amoebophrya sp. A120 (assembly GCA_905178155.1). NCBI lineage: Eukaryota > Dinophyceae > Syndiniales > Amoebophryaceae > Amoebophrya > Amoebophrya sp. A120. The sequence goes on from CAJINV010000001.1 coordinate 13,646,392, forward strand.
ATAAGAGGGCACGAGTCCTCCTTCCACTCATTTGTAATGCAAAATACCAAATTAATCCACTTCCACATCTTGCCGGGCCCCGCACTCCCGGCATGGAAAGTTAATTTCGGAACCCTAAACTGTACTAGCATCCGTGTGCGGGCGTGTTATGCGAATAAAATTAAGATAAATTAAAGTTTTTGCCCAGTTTCGGAAGTCTGTACACTGTACTAGAAAGTAAGAGAATGCGTTTGTTCAAGAAATTGTTTCACTTCAATACATTGATTTGTGTCCGTAAGTTGCCGGTCCATCGTGTACAACGGCGCAAAGGAAGTTCGTCTGCTCGTTGGACCACTAGGCTCTGAAATGCGAAGATTCACTTCCGTCAGCAAATAGTTCGACCGTGGCTGTTTTTCTATTCGCTGTCAGGCTACCTGTGTGTATCTCACCTTAATGAAAATTAATGTTAGACCTGTACAATGAGAATGATCCAGAAACTCGAAGAACGGCTCAGAAAAGTATTGCGACGCAGTTCTGTCGCAGGGCAGTGAAGTTCATTCCAACTACGCAAGATGAGCACTTCCTATGATGATTGGATCACTTGGGACACCTTCTGAACTAAGCTTTCTCAAGCAACAAGTTTAGTAATGTGAACAACTACGTGACCGCCCCAGTCTGAACGGATGTGCTCTCGGCAAAAGTTTTTCTGTTCTCAGTTATCAGATCCGCCATGGCCAACATGAATAAAGTTCCCGTATTATGTCTTAGGATCTCACGAAGCAGTATCTTTATTCCCTCCGCTCTCTATCTTCCCGTTCCGTTGGCAACTTTCGTGGCTGGAAAAAGTTAGAATTCAGTCGCTGTAAAACCGGAACTAGAACAATATATGGCAGTGTCTGTTTTCACGCTTCTGTGTGCATTCAGCATTGCCGGGTTTAGTCAGGGTCGGCTGAGGCTTAAGTTGTCGCTCAGCCGGCAGTCGATAGAAGCCCAACAGACTGAGCTCGGTTTTTGTTTACTTACAATCTCGTAGAAAGATAAATGAATTTCATGCTCTCGAACATGATATTAGTTCCTTCGACGTGTTGAACTCGAACTTTGCACAACGTCGCGCTCACGTGGAGCAAAAGTGTGGTCGATCGAAAATATTCGCTCGAGAACTCGTGATGAAGCCCGCGGCGGTAGATGTGGGAGAAACTAGTTTTTGATGCTCTCTAGTTGTGTGGCGAAACTCGGAGCGCCTCTCGTCGTCCTGGTTGAGAAGTCACCGAAGGTCGTGTCCTCGAAGCAATTTGTTTCGAAGATCGGTGCACGTTTGAAGGGAGCCCTCTACGTCATACTGACTGATTCGCTTACGGCTTACGAGCGGGATCATTGAGCCCGAGAACACTGAAATTCAATCAAATAAAGAAGTGCTGGAGACAGCTGCTGACTGATCTGCTACCGCCCCGACCTCGCGGCAGGACCTATTTCTAGAAGTACGTGCTAAGATTACTCGACCTCGGGAGACAGTTGTGCAGTATCGTTTCGCAAGTACGAGGAAGTACAAGATGACTTTGCATTCTGCGAGCACCTCTCATCTGCACTTCCAGGGGCACGTTCTTCGCGCCACACTGTGCCTCATTTTCTCTCTCACCCACGCTAGTGCCATCGTCTGGGACCACCCTGCTGCAGGCTCGAGTCTCAGCACCACGATTCCCGGGTTATTTTCCTACAGCGCCAATGGTGCATTGGAAACAAGTGCCGTGCTGACAAGTGACAGTGCGCCTGCGCCACTCGATGCGCCGGCGGTTGCGACAAATGAGAAAAATCAAAAGCAGGGCGGAAAGAAAAAGCAAGAGCTCCAGACTACCCAAGCGAAAGAACCGTCTTCCGCGCTCGAAAAAAAAGTGGAAAAACAAGGACAGGAAGAAATGAAAGCCCAACTACCTCCGGGTGCTGTTGCGACGCAAACGCCCCCGGGTGCGACGCCGAATGCCGCACTGTCGAACAGCATGACGAACCTGATGAACACACCCGCCACGCCCGGCGGCCCAGGTCCAGCACCCCCGGCGCCGCAGGCCGTCCCAGCGACTGGCGGAGTGCAAGCAGGGGCGGGAGTCCTGCCCGCCGCCCAAACCGGTTTGCCAGCGGGGGCAGAACAAGCGTCGCCGACGGAGGGAATGAAACCGGCCGGGGGCGAAGAAGACAACAAGCCGTGCAGCGACAAGGAGTGCAAGTGCTGGTGCTGTCCGTACTGCATGCTGTACTACGGGCTGTCGTTCGTAGGCGGGGTCCTGCTGGTTGCGGGGGTTTTCTACTGCTTGCGCAGCGGCGGAGGCGGACCCAGGGGTGGAGCAGAGCAACCGGTGGCGGCGGAAGTGTGAGGGCAGCGACGCGCCACTCAAGAATTCCTTAGCACCCTAGGAAAAGAAAAAACTTTCCCTGTAAATTTGTACGTACATATACGGTGTAAATTAATGAAGCAGATGAAACAGAAGGCACCAAATCACTGCCGCGATCAATACTGTATCGAAATGTACCTTGATTTAGTATCCATGTATAACACTGAAATTCTTGTGTAATTCCACCAGCCGTCTTGTAGACCCCGATCCTGACTGCGACTTCATATCGACTTGTAATAATTAAACTCGATGACTGCGCCTGTTTCACCGACAACAAGGAAACTGTATCAATTTCGTGTACCAGAAATGATTTTTTGTACGTTTGTTTCTGAAAATTAGTGAGAGAGCATCTCACCTACGAAAGCCAAAAGCCCAACGTGGACGAGTCAGGATATCAATTTTTGTCGGAATTATTCAAGGAGCAGCCAAGTCGGTGTTCATGCAAAAGATCTCAAATGAAGACAAGCAGTCTTGAACGATCAACTGCTTTCCTGTTCAGAAGTGCAGAAGAACGACATGATGAGTTGAAAAAAATGGACGACAAATGACTTCTGTGCTGGTTCATCTTCTTCTTGTTCTTCAAAGTGTTGGCTTTTCGACGTATTTTTTCGCTCTATTCCATCTGGTCGCAGAAAGACTTTTTCTACGATGGATTCCATCACAACGTAGTGGAGGTGATGAGTTTTGCTTTTGTATGATCTATCACCCACGGCCAGCTCTTGAGCACGGCCTAACTGTTTGTTCAAGTGTAAGTACGCGGTGTTAATGCCACACTGAGGACTTTGACGGCTTCTTCATAAGTAAATCAATTTGAACCAGTGTACTATAATTCGAGTTTTTCCTTCTTAAAACCCATGATTCGCTACGGCACAATTTTCTTCTAGTCCGTGGGTCCACCGCCCAACTGCCTGAGAAAACTACCCAGAAAACCTACCAGCTGAAGCCTTCGGGAAGATCGAGGACGATCATGCAGTTTGCGGGGTCCGTCCCAGCCCTGAACAAGGCCGCGATCAAGGCGGATGGGTTCAGTATCGAGCTGGAAAAGTACCGGGGAGTGGAGGTGTTGATAGAAGACGAGAGCTTCAAGGCAGGGGTGCGCGCACCGCTGAGCAGCAGTCTCAACGCGGCCTTCGACCAGTTGAGAAGTGCCATCCAAGAGAAACCGGGGCCCCGGTTTTTCCTGGCGAATGGCGACACGGTGAACGTGTTTATCATGTGGATACCCGAAGACGTCCCAACAAAAAAGAAATTCCTGTAAGCATTATCATACGGAATCTTTCGTGATGGGTGATGATTCAGAAAGAAAAGTAGCAGGGCCATAAGTACGAAGAACACAATCTCAACTATCAAACTTTTTTTCTTGCTCTGTCCAAGCATGTATTTGTTCGCGATCCCGATAACGGAGAGGAAAGTCACACGACCTTGTTGATCTTTCCTATTTGGTCTTGCCTTCCCTCAGGTACACACAGGCAGCAAGTCAACTGAAAGGTCTCGAACCATCGGCAGCGGGCAAAAGTTGGAAAGACTTTCGCACTGACGAGATCGACGAGCTTGAGTACATACTGTCTTTTTCACTTTTGAAAGTCATTGATTCCCCAGGGCTTTTTCGCTTTCCAGAAGGATATCTATCGGTCTTGGTCAAAAAAAAAAATCAAGACTCAGCATGGTTCATGCTTGCTTTGACGAGATTAATACTTACAATAAAATTTCAACAGCGAGTCATGTATTCGGAGCAGCATCACGGGTCTTTCTGCCGAAGAGCGAAACTCCGTTATGACGGAAAGCGAAAGAGGAGTCGCCGAAGCGAAGGCCGCCATGGAGCGCGAGCGAAACTCGCAGGGTTTCCGCCTCCCAGGTATGGCAACCGTCGGGGCTAAAGTCGACGAGGGGCTAAAGTCAGCAATAAAAAGGTACCGTAAACGTCATGAATGAAAATTATATGATGTCGTAGTTGACTTCGATTGTGTAGTGGAGGACGAGGTTTGAAAGAAACGCTATTTTGAAATAAGACTGCGGCTGTGCTGCTTGTAACACGCGACGGCCCAAATTATAAAAACAGCTTGCAGCCCGGCGGCATCGTGGCTGCACGAATAGGGATGGACGGGACAATATCAGGCAACGTAGAACAGGGGAGCTTGACGACAATAACCCTCGCCCCCGCAGACTGCACCTACCTGGTTTGGCGCCGGGACGACGGAAACGTGTCGATGATATCTTACACTGCCGATGGCGCGCCAAGTATTTTTGCTTAGCACTATTGTATTGATTTCGATCCAGAAGGGTTTTTGTTTAGGTTTCAGGGTTTAGGCTATTCACGCTTAACACTATTGATTTACTGCATTTCTCAAGAATCGATGGAATTTATTTTCATGTAGGCTGGTTTAGATGAAGACACAAGTTAGCTATGCACGACGAGTGCCGCAGCGGGGCTCGGCGCTCGGACTTATCCACTCGACGATAATTCTCGGTTCAGGTCGAAGCAAGATGAAGCACAGCAGCCTTCTTGCCGCTATGAAGGCCGCCGTACGAGACGAGTGCGGTTGGGCCGGGCTAACCTTCAAAGAGGCTCATGATGCGGACGACCTCGCGGACATCGAGAAGAACCCGTCCCAAATGGAGCCCGTTTCGATGGGCGGCTTCGGGCAGTCGGGCAGTCGGACAAAAAGCGGGCTGCCAAGCGGGCTGCCAAGCACACGCATGTCCGAGTTTTTAAAGGACGCCGACGCGGGGGAGCAGGACCGGTCCTCCACTGTATCGAATGGTCCGAAGAAGCCTCCACCCGGGGCAGTGGCCCTGCCCGGAATGGGCATGATGCCGATGGGTGGTCTGCCTAAAAGGATAGAATAAGATGCAGTTCACTTGTGCGGATGAATATCTTTTGTGACTTCCTAGAAGGAGATTTACAGTCGTGTGTGAAGAAGTGTAGTGTAACGTTAATTTTCTAGCGCGCAAAAGCAAGAAGTGTGTTTAGGATGTGAAAGAACAAAACGCGTGAAATCCACCGGAAACGACGAATCTCGACTTACTTACTTCTACGCGGCGTTGACAAGAAGTTCGCAGACGGGGGGCTCCTTTGTTCAAGCGTTCGTCTTGTTGAGATAGTAAGGGTTTAGGTGATTTGTCCCCGGCCCTAGAAATATCGCTCGTCCGTCTACACACTCTCCGTTTCGCACACGCCATAGTATGTGTCCGTCAGGCTCGATTCCGCGGGCGTAGGCGTAAGGCTGTCTGATCCGGCCGCGGCGGGCGCGCCGGCTATACTAGGACGTCATAATGACACAGATCAGCAGGATGTCGGGGGTCCGTTGTCTATTGGTATCGACAATCAGCACTTCTATTGTGGGGACGGCGCACTTGATTCTCTTCAGCGCCCAACAGACTGCAGCCGCGTCTGTCCGGCGTAAAGCCACCTCTTCGCTCCTGCACCGGCAGTTTCAACGGCATGAAAAGCGTAGAAAAGTGCGACAAACCGCGGCAGCCTCGACGCCGTTCCCCTTTTACCACACCACGCAAGAGATCCACACGCAGCTGCTCGCGTTACAGAGCCGATGCCACGGGTGGATCACCGTCGCGACGAAGGGCAGCGACCCGCAAATCGACGTGGTCTCGATCCGGAAGACTGACAGCAGCCCGCCCAACCGGTTCTTTCTGCTTTTCGGCGAGCACGCGCGCGAGCTGATCTCCCCCGAGAGCGGCCTGCACTTTCTGCAGACGCTGTGCGGGGAGTCTGACCTGGCGAAAACCGACGGAGCGCGGTACGGAACCGAGCGCATGGCGGAGTTGCTGGACACGACGGAGTTCCAACTCGTGGTGAACGGCAACCCGGACAGCCGGCAGAGAGTGGAGAACGGGGAGTACTGTTTGCGGGTGAACACCAAGAACGGGGTCGACCTAAACCGGAATTGGGACGACCGGTGGGAGCCGGCGGAGGACGAGATGAGCCCGGACACGAACCCCGGGCCGAAGCCCTTTTCCGAGAACGAAACGCAGATCTTCAAAACCGCCGTGGCGGACTTCAAGCCCACCGGGTTTTTGACGATCCACTCCGGGACCCGGGGGATGTACTCGCCCTGGGCCTACGACATGCGGCACGAGGCGGTGCGCAACGGCCCGGCGATGCTGAACATGCTGCAGCAGCTGGACGCCAACTACTGCAAGTGCCCCTTCGGCGCCGCGGGCAAGGAGGTGGGGTACAGTTGCCCGGGCACGTGCCTCGACTACGTGTACGACAAGCTCGGGGTGGACTACGCGTTTGCCTTCGAGATCTACGGGAACCCCGCGGAGAACTTCGAGTTGGAGCAGCGGTTCGACGAAATCGTGGACGAACGGAAACTGAGCAGCGAGAATGCTCTGACCTCGTCGATTTCGGCGGTCGGGAAAGACGAGAAGAAACCGAACTACTTACAGCTGTTGCAGGAGTTTGGGGCATCAACTTCTAAGAAGAGACACGACACTTCTGCTGCGGCGTCCCTTCTGCACCAGCACCAGCACCGCCACCACCGCGCGTCATTTAGTACGTCCGCGAAGAAGTGGCGCGAAGAGGGCTGTCTGGCCCAGTTCAATCCCACGACCGAGTCGGACTTCAAGGACACCGTCGAGAACTGGACCCAGGTCTACGTGAATTTAGCCAAGCTGGTTGCGGCGGACGCGGAAAAGCGGGCGGGCGTGACGGCGGACGTGAGCTTAGTGCGTGGTCGTGGGGAAAAGGAAAGAGCGTTCGAGAAGTCTGACTTTCCCGTGTGGAAGCCGTAAACGAAGTTGATTTTTTTCCTTGACAAAAGATTGATGATTCCTGTTTTTTTCCCGTTGGTTGAAATTGGAAAAAGAAACAGTGACGGAAGCTGGAGATGCCTGCTTCTCTAGTATGAATGACCGACCTGGCTGCCTTCGCGCACTGTTTCGAGAATGTTGGTCGATCGTACTCCTTTCACGATTCTTCGCTTTTTCGTGTCAGCTGTTGCAGGTATTTTTGAGTGTTGATATTTCAATTGAGACGAGATTGTATTCTTGAGTTGATCGAGAGAGAGGGAGCACCGCACGAGTTTCGTGCGCTCGACGCCTGTCACGAGGATTTTCTCGGCGGTCGTCCTCTCCACGAATTCGCTACGCGCAGTTGTATCCATGAAATGCTTCAAGGTTTTAACTGAAGTACTATACGTCTCATACAAATAAAATGCTTCGTAGATACGCTCGGGATCGATCGATAGGTAGCTCGGTTGTTTTATCCGAGACATGTAGTTCTACTTATGTGATGTATTTGTATGTGTTTCATTTTCATCCTCCTCCAAGAAGATTTCAATCAAAGTAGGGACGACCACAAATGAAAGCGTTGTTGGAAAATATGGTCGCTAGATCTCGTCACCAGGGATATCAGAACGCGTAATATCGTTCAAAGCAACAGGAAGAGGCGTAGAAGCGCGATGCCGCGGCTTTTGACTGTTGCGGAGGGGTTGGACCCGTTAAACTGGGATGCTGGAGGTCCGACAGATAATGTTTTCGGAAGGCGAAGCCGAGCTTCAACCTCCTTTCGACACGTGGAAGCATCCTTCCGCCTCGAGCCTGGACGCCAAGACGTTGATACTGCGACGCACAGTTGGGCACTTGCGCGCGAGGTTGATTTGTTGGTGAGTAGAATTCGGCGGAATCTTTCGAAACACCAAAAGCTTCAGGTTTTGGAGGCGCTGCATGTTTGGATCGTAAATTGTCCACCTCCAGCCCAAAGTCAAAATGTCGTGATCCAAATCTTAAATCGCTACGATCTAAACACGCTCTAAATCTTAGCTAGAATATTCGAAACACCATAAGACGGGCACGAATGGCAAGACCAGAAATGTGAGATATTCCAAAGGCCCCAGATTTACCATGGACCACCATACCGCCGGGATTATGAATGAACAATGTTTACAGGGCCCTTGAGTCAACACTTACTACCACTCTGAATCTCCAA